>WTXH01000426.1:0-18358 GCA_022376555.1 Russula compacta
CAGTAAATACTATCCTGACCCCCACCATCGTACACCCCCCCCTTCATACACTTCAAATATCTTGTCCAATTTTTATCTACATTACACCAAACTTTGTATATGGCATCCAATAGACCATATTAATACTATCTATGCTTTTTTATTGTGTCATATGCTCTGTGTTGTGAGAATGAAACCATAGCCATTGTCACACTTGCCGACCAATGCTGCTTTGGTGTTTGATTTTTGCACTCCAAGTGGCTGAAGTTCAGCACCTGCACTAAACCAGTATGCTAGCCACATGGACTCCACAGGGAACAACTAGCTATTGTGATCAATGATCTAATAATCCAGAATATGAGACCTGTGTGTAGGAGGCATTGGAATATATAAGAACTACAAAATGTACTCTCCAAGAAGTTTCAAGGGTAAAAGGTATATGTGATATGCAATAAAACAGCTTTGTAACATGTAAGATTGACAATGCACAGATCCTAGCTGCAACCTTATCAGATAGGGCAGGAGGACATCATTGTTCACAGAAAGATGTATGTGCAGCACAACAACTGTTAACACCTGAACAAGAACAAATATTAATCAATTGGGCAAGCCATTCTTGTGTGAAGACCTATGTGCTGAGGCTGCAGCAATCTCTGGCAAGACAATTGGCCAGAAATGGCCTTACAGATTCCTTGAACATAATCTAGTAGTTCAATCTGTAAAGCCATCTAAGATAGATTGTCATGCTAGAACGTCATGTGTCTTAGTGTGAGGGTTCAGTTTTGGTTTGGTTTGGGGTTTGGATGCCTTGTCCAAGTCTGGTTTCTGATATGGGTTGGGGTTTGGAGTTCTGTCCTTAGAACTCATATGGCTGTGGCTTTTGAATGGCATAATAGTGATGCTGGCTATTCTGTTATCACTTTGGAGGAAGTGATGTCTGGAGGTGCAACTATGTCTTAAATTGCACTTAGTTTGTTGGTGATTCACAAAGCTCATGAATGGAAGGGGTTCTGATATCTGGTAGGAGTGGCTCTTGGATGCTACTGGTGGTCATAGTATGCAATGCATATTACAGAGGTTGTAGTATGCAACTTGTTTGTATAAATGACTAGAGTTCCATTACTAGTGGCCTTTAGGTTGGGGTTCTGGGTGGGAAAGATGGCGTCTTTCTGTCTAAGTTTGTTTAGAGTTTTAAGTGAAGAGCAAATGCAGCTCTAAGTTAATTTAGCAGGCCTTAGGGTACGTTCTAAGGTGCAAGAGGATAGTTCTGATGGTTCTTTAAGCTTAAGTTTATAAGGGATGAACTAGAAGTCCTGTTTTATACAAGAGACTAAGCTTAAGGCTTTGGTCTCACTTTGGAGGGCTTTCATAGGCCCTGTGGCTACTATATAGTATGTCACAGGGCGGCTTGCAAGGGGGCAAGAGAACCGCTGATGGCATGTAGGAGGTGCATTTGACCCCCAGGTGTGGTGGGCCTGTCTAGGCCTGGGTTAGTAATACAGGTCAGACTTCTTAGTCAGTGCATGTCAGCGGGCTTCGTCAGCCTCAGTAAGCATCCAAGTTAGCCGGATGACCAGAATATGGTCGCATCAGCAGTAGTAGTCATCTTGTACCAGTAGTATTTGTACGCATGCGCGTGCAAAGACGAGACTCTAAGTCGAGTCTCCTTGTCTATCAAAGAGTAGTGACTTCCATCTATTGTCTCCAGGAACGCTGTGGCTTGTTTCGCCTTCCTGGGCTTTTTGTGTTTCATTCTTTGCGTGCCCGGGTAGCCGGCACACCGAACGTCGATTCCAGCGCCAGCACTATCAACGAGTTGCTTGGGAGTCACGAGAGTTACTTTCCACCAGATGTAGTGGATCCATCCGCTGAGTTATCGAACTCTGCCATCAGTATCGAGGATACTAACGACGTCTAAGTGTCACTGCTCTCGCCGGTGACATTAGACTTGACTTCTTCACCACCATGGCCCCTGAAGGGAGACAATACGTCCAGCTTCCCATCGAAAGGGAACGAGCATTGCAAAACACAGCAGTCTACTGGGAAGATCAGACATTCCCATTCCAAGCATATGCGATCCGAGTAGGAGAAACGCAGATCAGAGCGGTTCACTTGCATAACCGCCATTGGTATACTCTTAATTGGGGAAATGAAGGAGAGTCCCCATTTCTTGATCAAAGAGCACGACGCATTGATCAGTACAACGGACAGTACGAGGGAGCAGCCGTAAATACGTACGAAGACGCCCCTACCATCATCAATTGGAGCGAAAGCTCCGACAGCGAAGAGGAAGAGAGTCCCCTCGACCAACAAATTAGACATTCCCCATCGATCTATCTTTGGCTATCACTGCCCTCGCAGATCTATCACTCACCGCCGAACCAACCAACATCACCACAATGTCGACAGCCGCAACCGCCGTGACCACCACGCAAACAGGAGGAAGAACTGGACCACCTACAGGAGGAGGCGGTGGAGGACCCAGCGGAGGAGGAGGTCCACCAGGAGGCGGACCACCAGGAGGTGGAGGAGGAGGACCACCAGGAGGTGGACAACCACAACAACCAATTCAAGCGGATGACAAACCCATGGGAGCCCTGCCAACAATCTTTGAAGGGGATCGAGCTAAAGCTGAGAGCTTCCTACGAGAACTCCGAGCGTACTTCCTTGTTAACCACAACGTTCCGTCCCTAGCTTCCTTCATCAAGAGAGTGGCTATAGCCCTCACTTGTATCAAAGGCACCAAAGTCAATCGGTGGACCGAACAACAACTAGACTGGTTAAGCACACTCCAACCAGCAGACGACGCATGTGCAGTATGGACGACATTTGTGCAAAACTTTGAAAACCGTTTCCTCAACTCGCAAAAGGCGCAAAAGGCACGCATCAGACTACAGGAACTGAAGATGAGATGGCCTGAGATAGATGAGTACATCTCTACTTTTGAAAGTATCGCACACGAAGCTGGTTACAACCCGATGGACCAGAACACCATGCAGCTATTCCTACAAGGGCTGCCACGTAGTGTTGGACAGAAAGTACTGGAAGACACAGCAGTCCACACCTACGATCAGATGAAGGCTAAGGCCATTAATGTAACCGCATCGCAACGAATTATCGACGCCCTGTACACATGTCCCAGTAACAACAACAACACCAGACGCTCCCCATTTCCGAACAACTGGCAATACCGCAACCAGCAGCCGCAAAACCCTCGACCACCGCGACAAGGGTTTGGACAAGCCCCTTATAACTCCACCACCGCACCCAGGGCATGGAACAATCAACCAGTGCCTATGGACGTAGACCGAGCCAGAGCACCAAGAGGGAACTGGCGAGGACGAGGAGGAGGGCCGCCCAGAGGAAACATCGTAAGAACAGACGATCATAGAGCTCAAAGAGGAGCCCAGGGTGCGTGCTTCACTTGCGGGCAACAAGGACATTTCGCTCACACCTGTCCCTCTAAACAGCCTCGCACGAGCACATGCACCACCCAGCTCATAGACTGGACGCCCGAAGATAATGAAACCGAATCTACCGTCTTGAAAGTGGACCACCTCCACCAACAACTCGAGACCCTTTCATCCGAGGATCAGGAAGAGTTGATGAATCGTCTCGGAGCGAAGGAGGGAAATTTTTCGGAGGCCTAATCCGTGCGGCCTGGATTAGAAAAACTGGATCAGATAGGATGTATCTCTCTGTACGAAAATCTATGCAGCTACGTTTATTCATCCATCTATCCAAAAAGAGGGCCGAAACAATAGCACTCCTAGACTCAGGAGCGACCGAAAATTTCATCAGCATGCAGTACGCTAAAGAAATGCGATTCCCCATCAAACGACTGGAAAGACCGAGACCAGTCTATAACGTCGACGGGACCAGGAACAGGAATGGAGATATAGAAAACTACACAGACTTAGAAATGCAGACGGGGAGTCAAAGGACCTGGCTGCGGTTCTTTCTTACTGATCTAGGGGAACAAAAGGTTATCCTGGGATATCCGTGGTTTGCGGCCACGCAGCCAAAAATCGACTGGGCACGAGGCTGGCTTGAAAGCGATCAATTACCCCTTATCCTTCGAACTAGGTTGGCAACTCAAGTATGGATAGGAAAGTGTAGAACCACTCCGCGAGGTCGCGAAACACCCCTACGACGAGTCAAGACGATACAAGGGTCCATCCACATGGCCAAATTTATCATCCCTGCAACAAAAGGGAAAGGACAGATGTTAGCGTCAAAACTAGCTAAAGAAGCAGGATCCCACAAAGGAAGCGGCAAAATCCCAACCAAGTATCAACGACACACTCACGTTTTTAGCGAAGAAGCCGCTCAGCAATTCCCTGAACCACATATCTGGGATCATGCGATCGAGTTGAAACCAGAAGCACCATCATCGATACCAGGCAAAGTGTATCAACTCACACAAGACGAACAGAAAGCGCTGTTAGAATTTGTCAACAAACAACAAAAGAAAGGTTACATACGCCCCTCCAAAAGCCCATACGCAGCCCCTTTCTTCTTCATCAAGAAGAAAGACGGGAAACTGCGCCCAGTGCAGGATTACTGTCGTCTAAATGAGTGGACTATTTGCAACCGTTACCCCCTCCCACTGATTCCAGAACTGATAGCGAAAGTCCAAGGAGCAAAACTCTTCACGAAGTTTGACATCCGATGGGGATACAACAACGTCCGCATCAAGAAGGGAGATGAGTGGAAAGCCGCATTCATCACCAATCAAGGATTATTCGAACCCACAGTGATGTTCTTTGGACTAACGAACTCACCAGCGACCTTCCAAACCATGATGAACGCAATCTTTGCCGAAGAAATGGCACAAGGATGGCTCATCATCTACATGGACGATATCCTCATCACCACAAGAGATGATCACAAATTCCACGAAGAATGCACCCACAAAGTCCTAGACAAACTGCGGCAATATGACTTATACCTTAAACCAGAAAAATGCATCTTCGAGCAACGAAAGGTAGAATTCCTAGGAGTCATCCTAGAAGACGGCACAGTTCAAATGGATCCTGCGAAAGTACGGGGAGTTGCTGACTGGCCACAACCACAAACTGTCAAAGACGTCCGCGCATTCTTAGGCTTCACAGGGTTTTATCGATATTTCATACCCAATTACTCTCTCATAGCGTGCCCTCTGATCCAACTGACGCGAAAAGACACCCTGTTTAGATGGATCATGACTGCAAGGACGCCCTTGAACGCCTGAAGACGCTGATGTGCAGCAAACCCATCCTCCGTCAACCCGACTATTCCAAGGCATTCTTTCTCGCCACAGATGCCTCAGCATACGGCGTGGGCGCCGTACTCTCACAGGAGGGAGAAATCAACCCACGCACCCAGAAACCCACGCTGTGTCCAGTTGCATACTACTCTAACACCTTCACCCCTACAGAACGCAACTACGACATCTACGAAAGAGAATTCTTAGGAGTTCTGAAAGCTCTCAAACGCTTCTGCCCTCATGTAGCGGCTACGGAAATACCAGTCACCATCCTCACAGACCACGCTAATCTGACGTACTGGAAAGCCCCTCGAAAGGTTAACAGGCGCGTAGCCAGATGGTTCGCAGAGCTTCAGGACTACAACCTAGTCATCAAACACGTGCCAGGAAAAATTCACACCGCTCCCGACATGTTGTCTAGGCCACCAGGAGCGGATCATGGCACCGAAGACAATGCGAACCTAACCCTTCTTCCCACTCCCATGTTCATTACGACCGCATCGACGCGAGAAGACCCCCTCGAACAACGAGTCAAAGAGGCCCAACAAAGACAAAAGGCGGAGATGGAACTGTGGTGCGACACGCAAGACGTACGAAAAATCCCCGAAGGCTACGTATGAGGATGGAAACTCGCAGTACCAGCAGGACTACAGCCAAGACGTGATATATTGTCTCAGTCCCACGACTCACCAACCGCAGGACACCCCGGCCGAGACAATACCATCGCTCTCGTCAGACAACGCTACTGGTGGCCAGGGTTGAACACCTGGGTAGAAAGATATGTTGCGGGATGCGCACAATGCCAACAACACAAGATCCGGACGACGAAGAGAAAGACCCCATTGTATCGCATACCAGGAGATCCCCAGATGCGTCCTTTTAACATCATCACCCTAGATCTTGTTACTCAGTTACCGAAGGCCAAAGACATGGACGCCATCCTCACCATTGTCGATCAAGGGTGCTCCAGAGCCGCCTTATTCATTCCATGCAAAACAACAATCACGGGCGAAGGAGTGGCCCAGCTATACCTCCAACACTTGTTCCCATGGTTCGGAGTGCCATCGAAGGTGATCTTGGACCGCGACCCTCGCTTCATGTCCAACTTCTCCAAGGCCCTCACAGCCAAGTTGAAAATAGAACGAAACATCAGTACTGCCTTCCACCCACGAACCGACGGGCTTACCGAGCGGAAGAATCAATGGGTGGAGCAGTACCTACGACTCTACACCTCAGCCAGACAAGATGACTGGGAGGAACTCCTACCGATTGCGACATTCGTGCATAATAGATGGCCCAATGCCACGATGAAGCTAAGTCCTCACGAAGTCATCCTTGGATATCGCCCCAGCGCAGCTGAAGAACCTATCCCCATCACCAACAACGAGGCGATGGAAGACAGACATAAACGTGCTAAAGCACATAGGGAGGCGGCAGTCCATGCCCTCAATGAAGTTGCCAAAGCCACCCCCTCCGCGCAATATCGAGAAGGGGATCAGGTCTGGCTCGAAGCAAAACACCTGTCGCTCCCCTACGCATCTGTCAAACTTGCGCCTAAACGCCACGGACCCTTCAAAGTACTGAAAGAAGTTTCGCCAGTGGCTTACAAACTGGAACTGCCAGCGGCCTGGACCATCCATGACGTGTTCCACAGCTCATTACTCACCCATTACAAAGAAACCGAGGAGCATGGGACAAATTACCAACGGCTGCCACCAGAAATGATTGATAATGCTGAGGAATACGAAGTGGAGCAAATTATCAATCACAGGCACCACGGGAAACGACGCCAGCTTCAATATCTCATCCGGTGGAAGGGTTACTCAGCTGCTGATGATACCTGGGAACCTGCTGACCAAGTGCATGCACCAGTGTTGGTAAGGCAGTATCATTGAAGGCACCCGTCAAATGAAGGAGCCGAGTACAAAGGACCCAAGCGTGCAACATGGGTCAGATCAACCGCCTCTCGTTTTTCCGCCCATTCGCAACTCGACACAGCATGTCTTCGCCCCTCTCCGTCCCATCCTACATCACGGCCAGCCCCAGTGGATGTGAAGAGCCTCTGCCAATCCCGCCGCGCACTCAAGCAGCTGCCAGCAAGCAGCCAGAACCCCTTGTCGTCCCGATGGAGGTGGTGGCCTCGTCGGCCGAATTCAGTGAGTTTCAGTTGTCTCTGAGGACTGTCCACGCTGCTCTCGAAGGAAACAGTCCCACCAAAGAGCAGCTCGTACACATCGCCCAAGGACTGGCGAGCGTTGTGCGAAAAAACGAGGAAGTGTCGAGGCAAAACTGAGACCAGCTCGCCGTACTCAAGGGACGAGCCAACGCTCTGGCAGAGTGTGAAGCGAACGCGGCTCGTCTGGAAGCCACCTACAAGCACTGGAGAGACGACCAGATCGCAGCAGACGAGGAGGATATGGGGGTACCCGAAGGGTATGAGGAGAACGAAGGGCGAGTGCCCGATTTCTTCATTCCCATCACTGACGGCACTCACATGATCCACACCCTCGCGGCCTATGTCAAATGCGAGGGGCAGTACTGCCTCGGCACCTCGGGCAAAGGGGAAGCCATCTACCGTCAGGAGCTCTTCGCTCCCAACCGCGCCACCATCGTCGAAGAGGGGGAGTACCCCCAATGGTTCTTCGATGCTCTCGCTGACCCCAGCACTTACGACGCCATGCTACGACAAGCCGATGAGCCGGGAGGAGACTGGGGAACTTCCGCTGAGTTCCAACGCTATCACGAGACCGTCACTGATCTCGCAGGCCTACACATCGAAGCACGGGAGCTCCAAGCCCACATCAACTCCCTCCGCTACCAAGAAGAACAGTGCCACCGCCGCCTTCTTGCCTCCCACAAATATGAGAGCTACGCTCTCTTTCGAAGGCTCCACGACGAGCCCTTACTCAAGGGGGACAAGCAACGTAGGTTCTCCTCCATCCCAAACAGCTCACGCCACGGTGTGGCTCGTTTCTAGACCGAGGGTGATGTCACAGGGTGGCTTGCAAGGGGGCAAGAGAACCGCTGATGGCATGTAGGAGGTGCGTTTGACCCCCAGGTGTGGTGGGCCTGTCTAGGCCTGGGGTTAGTAATACAGGTCGGACTTCTTAGTCAGTGCATGTCAGCGGGCTTCGTCAGCCTCAGTAAGCATCCAAGTTAGCCGGATGACCAGAATATGGTCGCGTCAGCAGTAGTAGTCATCTTGTACCAGTAGTATTTGTACGCGTGCGCGTGCAAAGACGAGACTCTAAGTCGAGTCTCCTTGTCTATCAAAGAGTAGTGACTTCCGTCTATTGTCTCCAGGAATGCTGTGGCTTGTTTCGCCTTCCTGGGCTTTTTGTGTTTCATTCTTTGCGTGCCCTGGGTAGCCGGCACGCCGAACGTCGATTCCAGCGCCAGCACTATCAACGAGTTGCTTGGGAGTCACGAGAGTTACTTTCCACCAGACGTAGTGGATCCATCCGCTGAGTTATCGAACTCTGCCATCAGTATCGAGGATACTAACGACGTCTAAGTGTCACTGCTCTCGCCGGTGACATAGTAAGTACATATGACTAAGTAGAGTGATGATGTGTCTCTGAGGCATCATACCAAGCCTATATCATTAAGAGGCTGGATGATGCATTTAAGTGGCATCATGAGGCTGTGAGACTATGAAACACGATGGCATATTAGTCTGAAGGTATTAGTAATGAGCTGAGGCAACATGACATAAAGTGGAGGGCAGTGAAGCATAATAGAGGTGTGGTAATGTATAGGGATGGATGTGGAAGCAGCCTCCTGCCAGTCCATGAGAAAGTAAGTAATATATATGGTAAAAAGTGAGATAAGCAAGATCAGTCCAGCAGTCCATAACATAGATCCAAAGTGTGCAAAAAACTTTAATGAATCCATTATCAATGATTATTTTGACAAACTTGAGGCATTGTATGTGCGATATGATGGTATCCCCCCCGAGCACATATGGAATATAGATGAGAAGGGGATCCAGATGGGTGGTGGTTGCA
Organism: Russula compacta; assembly: GCA_022376555.1. Classification (NCBI taxonomy): domain Eukaryota; kingdom Fungi; phylum Basidiomycota; class Agaricomycetes; order Russulales; family Russulaceae; genus Russula; species Russula compacta. The sequence continues at coordinate 9,235 of WTXH01000426.1, forward strand.
AGGGGTCCAACAAGAAATATTATTATCTGAGAGACCAAAAGCAAAAATATTGCATGCGAAGCAATGATCTAGAGCTGGTCACAGTGCTTGAATGCATATCTGTGGCTGGGGACATCATCACACCATCATTTTGCCTTAAAAATGGCATGAAGCCAGATCTGCACATGCTAGACAATGATCTATGGGGAAGGTGGGTGTATCATATGTCCATTTCATCAATGTTCTAACACACATAAAGTGTATATTTTTCAGAGTCTGGATGGACAGACTCCTATAATTTTGAATGCTGGATTGATAAAGTATTTATTCCCTATGCAAAGATGCAACATGTGGACAATTCAAAACTGATTGTCCTGACCATGGATGGCCATAATACACACAAACAACTTGAAGTTGAGCACATTATCTACAAGCATCTTGATAATGATAATCTAGAGATTGTCACAATGTACTTCCCATCAAGACCACACACAAATGCCAGCCCCTTGACATCATTATCTTTTCTGGTGTTGATTGTGCCTGGAAATCAGTCTGCGATGATTACCTCAAGATCAGCTATCCACTCAATTGATTCATGATTATCCCAGCATATGTTAATGGAACACACAAGGCAATAACCAAGGAATTGATTGCAAGGGCATTTGAGAAGACTGGTCTCTATCCAGTCAATCACCATGTATTCACACCAGAGGACTTTGCACTGAGCAAAGCATCATCTACTACTGCACATGTCCCTGATTCCTTCCCCCACATGCCATCTTCTGATCCCATTGATCCCTCTGATGATGATTTTATTATCAGTGATGATGACAGTGTTTCTGATCATGAGTCTTTGTCATCAGATGAAGATCCTTCATCTGATGATGAAGAATCATCATCCAATCTCATCTTATCAAATGTGTGCAACACATCTAATGATCACAATAATAACTGTGACTTATCCAACTCAGAGACCAAAGATCAAGACACCAGATCACATGAAACTGTTATCAATGATGATCAAATCAAAGATCGGCTACCTGTATCTGGCTTGATGGTCTCAATCACAAATCTGGAGTCTAGCGTCATCCATATGACACATTCTGCAACAGCAAAACTTAATCTCTATATGGCTGAACCTCCTAGGACAGTGTCACATCATGAAGATTCCCAGCAAACTTACCAGGAATTGCTCAATGAACTCTGATTGGTCAGAAATCAGTTATCATGCATGCATCAGGTGCTTGGATGTGTGCTTGGACAACTAAGTGCATCTAACACACACTGCACATCAATCCATCAAGAATTGGAACATGTATGACATCAACTTGAAAATGCAACCAAAAAGAAAGTGCAAGGTTCAAGGAAGATAAAAGCACATTTCTTGATGGCTGCAAACCTCTGTGAGGAGTTCAATTGCAAGGATGCAGAGCAGCAAGTGCAGGAATGAATTACAAAGGATAAAGAGAGAAAAAAGGAGGCTGAGACTGATGAATGATCTTTTTGTGTAGCAGATGATGCTCTCAATCATAATTTCTCAGGTTGGCTTGCCTCATTCAAGAAGGATGATCTTTGAGTGCTGGCAATTGCCCTCAGCATATCTGATAAAGGCACCAATGCTGAGCTCTTGTCTTGCATCAATGATTGCTTCAAGTCAAACCAAGAACTACAGAATAACTCAAGATTCTCTAGTTTATTTAATCATGAGGGGTCTTCTGGTCATTGGAATGCACACAACACTCATGGACATGATCAAGACCACTCTCCAGCCATGCCAGTGCTGAGCCAGGCACCCACCATGAACGTGAGCACTCCTCCTGCTCCTCCTGTCAATTTTGATGACTGTGGACCCCATCCAACTCCACCAATCAACTATCAAGTACACTCACTTTGTCACAGGGCAGCTTGTGAAGGGGCAAGAGAACTGCTGATGACATGTGAGGATCGTGTCTGACCCCTAGGTGTGGTAGGCCTGTCTAGGCCTGGGGTTGGTAATACAGGTCAGACTTCATAGTCAGCATGTATGTCAGCATCAGTAAGCTCTCAGTCAGCAATGTAGTCAGCTGAATGGTTGGAACATGGCCAGGTTTCAGTAGTCAGTAGCATCACATCATGTACTCTGTAGTATTTGTATGCAAGCGCATGCAGAGATGAGACTCCAAGTCGAGTCTCCTTTCAATTAGAGTAGTGACTTGTTTCTATTGTCTCTAGGAGTAGCTGTGTGTCACCGTCAAGAGCAGTGACATGTTAGACTTCGTCAGTAATGTCGTTACTGAAAGTTTCGAGAGTAGACTCAGCTGATGCCACTACCGTAGTGGGTAGGAAATAGCTGGAGCGACTATCAAGGGATTCGTTGATAGTACTAGAGTCGGAATCCACCCCAGGTCTGTTGGGTGGTCGTGAGACACAGAGAATAGCGCAGATAAGACAAAGAAGAGTCGAACAAGCCATGGCTGCTCCTGCGAGACGATAGAAACAGGCCACTACTCCTATTGGACAGGAGACTTGACTTAGAGTCTTGTCTCAATGTGCACATGCATATTTATACTACTGTACATGTCCTAACTCGACTACTACTTGAGATCCAGCCGTTTTCTGACCATTTGGCTAACTAGGATGCCTTACTAACAGGCTGACTGAGGCTAACACACCCGCTGACTACAAGTCTGACCTGTATCACTAATCCCCAGGCCTAGACAGGCCTACCACACCTGGGGGTCAGAATGCTTCCACTACTTGTCACCAGCAGTTCTCTTGCCCCTGTGCAAGCTGCTCTGTGACATTACCCTCACTTTAGAAATGAGCTGCACTGTGGCATGAGTTGCGCTGCATGCTTGTGAACTTACCATTGGTGTCTCCTCTAAGGATGGGCCCATCTTGTAACTTGTGGAAGAGAGCAAAGCTCTCGTATTTGTAGGATGCGATGAGGTGGTGGCGGACCTGTTCCTCCTGGTATCGGAGGGAGTCAATGCGGGCCTGGAGTTCTTGGACCTTGATATGGAGGCCTGTAAGGTCAGCGACTGTCTCGTGATACTGCTGGAACTCAGCGGCAGTGCCCCAGTCTTCTCCAGGTTCTTGGGCGTAATGCAGCATGGTGTCATATGTGTTTGGGTCGGTGAGGGCCTCGAAGAACCAGTGCAGATACTCGCCCTCTTTGATGAGTGTGCTTTGGTCAGGGATGAATAGTTCGTGCTTGTAGATGGGCTCCCCTTTGCCTGATGTGCCGAGGCAATACTGGCCCGCTTGTTTGATGTATGTGGCAAGCATGTGGATTGTGTGAGAGCCATCCATGACAGGAATGAAGAAAGTGGGCACTCGCCCTTTGTTCTCCTTATACCCTTCGGGTATCCCCAAATCCTCCTCGTCAGCTGCAAGTTGGTCATCTCTCCAGTGCTTGTAAGTGGCTTCCAACCGAGCTGCATTCACTTCACGCTCTGCCAGAGCATCTGCTTGTCCTTTGAGTATGGCGAGCTGGTTGCGGTTTTGCCGCGACACATCTTCATTCTTGTGCACAATGCTTGCCAATCCTCTGGCAATGAGGATAAGTTGGTCCTGGGTGGGGTTGTTCCCCTTGAGAGCAGTGTGGATGGTTCGAGGGGATAGCAGAAACTCACTGAACTTGTCTGACGAGGCCACCACTTCCTCAGGGACGACGAGAGGCTTGGGTTCTTTGCCTTTGTTGTGTTGTGTGGAAGGTGGGACTGGGAGCAGCTCTTCGCAGCCGCTTGGGCTTGCAGTGATGTATGAGGGAACAGAGAGGGGAGACAACATGCTTCTGTTGGTTGCAAAAGGGTGGAAGAAGGAGAGGTGATGGATCTGACCCATGTTGCGTGCTGGTATGTTTTATACTGCCCTTTGTCCTTTAAAGGGTGACATCGATGATAGCTTGTTACTAAGGCTGGGGCATGTACTTGGTCAGCGGGTTCCCATGTATCGTCAGCAGCTGAGTAACCCTTCCAGCGGATGAGGTATTGAAGCTGACATTTCTTCCCTTGGAACCGGTGATTGATAATCTGATCCACTTCGTATTCCTCAGCGTTATCAATCATTTCTGGTGGTGGGCGCTGATAGTTGACCCCGTGTTCCTCTGTCTCTTTGTAATGGGTGAGTAATGAGCTGTGAAATACATCATGGATGGTCCAGGCTATTGGTAATTGCAGTTGGTAAGCCACCGGTGAAACCTTGCATAATATTTTGAAAGGTCCATGTCATTTCGGTGCTAACTTTGTGGATGTGTATGGTAGTGACAGGTGTTTCGCCTCTAGCCAGACTTGCTCCCCTTTGCGGAATTGTTTGGGTGGAGCTGTTCCCACTACTTTGTTGAGGGCGTCTACAGCTGCTTCTTGGTGTTCTTTGGCTTGTCGGTGTCTATCCTCCATTGCTTCGTTATTGGTGCTTGAAATCGGTTCTTCTGTCACTGCTGGGTGATATCCTAAGATGATTTTGTGCAGACTCAGTTTGGTTGTTGTATTTGGCCAATGATTATGCACAAATGTGGCAATGGGCAGTAGGTCTGCCCAATCGTCTTGTCAGCAGAGGTGTAGAGGCGAAGGTACTGTTCGACCCATTGGTTCTTTCGTTCATGAGTCGTCAGTGTTATGGACTGCGGACTATTTATGCTTACATCATTTTTACTATATATAGTATTTGCTTCTCATGGACTGGCAGGGAGCCTGTTCCACATCCATCCTATACATTACCAAACCTCTATTATGCTTCACTGCCCTCCACTTTATGTTGTGTTGCCTCGGCTCATTACTAATACCTTCAGACTAATATGCCGCCATGTTTCGTAGTCTCACAGCCTCATGATGCTGCTTAAACATGTCATCCAGCTCTTAGTCATATGGCTTAGTAGGATGCCATCTGAATGTGTCATTACTTACTTAGTCATACATGCTACTATCTTGTAGTCATATATGCTTAGTACGATGCTGTAGAGATGCTCATCCCTTTACTTAGTCATATATACTTACTGTACAGTAGCCACAGGCTATAAAAGCCCCCAGAGTGAGACTCAAGCCTTAAGCTTAGTCTCTGTATAATACAGGACTTCCAAGTTCATCCTTGTGAACTTAAGCTTAAGAACATCAGAACCATCCTCTTGCACCTTAGAATGTACCCTAAGGCCTGCTAAATCAACTTAGAGCTGCATTTGCTCTTCACTTGAAACTCCAACCAAACTCAGACAGAAAGATGCCGTCTTTCCCACCCAGAACCTGAACCTGAAGGCTGCTAGTAACGGAACTCTAGCCATCTATACGAAGGCCACTAGTAAAGGAACTCTAGTCATCTATATGAACAAGTTGCATACTACGACCTCTGTGATATGTGCCGCATACTACGACACACCAGTAGCAACCAGGAGCCACTCCTACAAGACACCAGAACCCCTTCCATTCATGACCTTAGCATGAACACCAACGAACTAAGTGCAATACAAGACATCATTGCACCTCCAGACATCACTTCCTCAAAGTGATAACAGAACAGCCAGCGCCGCTACACACCATTCAGAACCCACAACCATACAAGTTCTAAGGACAGAACTCTGAACCTCAAACCATACCAGAAACCAGACTTGGACAAGGTGTCCAAACTCTGAACCGAACTGAACCAAACTCGAACCCTCACACTAAGACATGTGACATCCTAGCATGACATCAGACTAAGCTTACCAGAAAAGCCAAAACGGCTATCCACTTGAACAACCTGATCCCTGCGCACAATACACACGTAATACTGTCAAGAGTATACGACAGTAGAACCAACACCTATTACTACCCACAATATCCGCCACCATGGATGAATTCAGAAGAGAACCTTACGTCCATCCTAGAGCCTTCCCAGGAAGTACAAGGGTCTGTGTTGACTAAAGATCAGAACCAAATCTCCCCCACCACATATCACTGGACAAAACATCCATTGGATTGTCCAAGGACCAAACAGAGGATACAACCTCGATGTACCAAGTGAACACACCAGCGCAATCCGAAGAGTACCAGTCGTATTTATTCAAGGACATTGGTACACCCTCTACCAGCAGACATAGAACAACTAGGCAAACAAATAAACCTCCTAGCCCTTCACACCGGACCACCAATCCAAGTAATAGCCCCGACCAACAAGAACACTTGTTACCACCTCAACAAATACAAATCTTTATGGCAAACATACCGCCACCACAACAACCCCAGCAGCCTCAACCACCTGCAGGAGGACCTCCACCAGGTCCACAACAAGCAGGAGCACAAGTAGCTCTGCCTCCAGGCCAAGGAAATGGCAAATGGAATGGTACTCCCCCAGAAGTATTCAGGAGACTGTAGCAAAAGCGACAAATTCCTAAGGGAATTCAAACTATACAGAGTACTCAATGAAGACAATGAAACAATGCAAATCCCCTACAAGAGGGCGCCCTTGCATTATCCTATATCAGAGGACCCCTAGTCGATGACTGGGTCTATGATAGAGTTGATCACCTTCAAGATCAACACTACAACCATAATGTACCCTTTCAAGATGAAATACACTGGGCTACATTCGAATCGCCTTTACAGCGCATTTACAGACATCCATAAAGTCACCAAAGCCACCACTGCTCCAACAATTAAAGATGAAGCAAGGCGACCTAGACAGCTATATAGCACAGTTCAGAACCCTTTCCATAAAGGCAGGATACCACCCACACACCAGCAACCCTCCAAATGTTCCTCCAAGGATTACCACCTGGATTAGGATGAAGGACTCTAAGGATGCACCCTGGACTAACCACTTTTGTAGACTATGTGGCCGCCATCCAGACAGAAGCAAAGACACAGGAGAAAGAGAACCTAATCTTGGAGAAGGGAAGTGGCCTATGCCTAACTGGGGACCCAAGCGAGCTAGCTTCCTCCCTACCAAGCCACCACCCTCTCAGAAACCTCTAAGAGACCATACACCAATGGCACCTATGCAGGTTGATGCCATCAAAAGCAAACACCAATGAAGAAAGACAGAAGCATAGAGTGAAGGAGTGCTTCGAATGCAGTCAACAAGGACACATGGCGAAGGATTGTCCAAAGAAGAAGTTCAATCCCAGACCATCGCCTAAACCTTCCTACATCAAGGTAGTGAAGAAGAAGAAGAAGAAGACCAGGAGTATTATGATGAAAAGAAGAAGAAGAAGAAGAGCCTCAAACAGGACGAAATGACTGAACTAGCCAACAGAATGATCCAATTCTCCGATGACAAAAAGCTGAATGGATGAATGCCATGAGAGAAAGAGGAGTGGATTTTCGACAAGTCTGAATGACATGGCCATCATTCGGACTTTATTCCAAAATGACACCTTCATACCAAAGATACAATCAGTACAAACTCAATTAATATTGCATCACAAGGACCAACAGGCCAAGATTGAACATTAATCGACAGTGGAGCAACAGAAAACTTCATCTCCCCTCGAAGTCAAACATTTCAAACTTCTTAGACAGAAGTTAGACAAACCCGGACGCCAGAAACATCGATGGGACTATTAATGCAGCAGGACAAATCACAGAGACAATACCTCACTATTCAACATAGAGGCATATGAAGGGAACTACCCTTCTTTGTCACCAATCTAGGAAAGGACAACATCATCCTAGGATACCCATTCCTATGAATCACCAATCCAGATATTAGCTGGAAAGAAGGAAAGATACAAGGATGCGTTATAGCATCCACCCAAGACGTCAACAAAAGACCACCCATATTCCAAGTACAGAAAACTACAACGTCCACCCAGCTGGCAATAGACGAAGCCAGCAAGAAGGAGAAAAGGAATGGCACCAACTGGTACCTAGGAATACCAACACTTCAAAAGGTCTTCAGTGAAGAAGCTTCAAAGCGAATCCCTGAATCAAAACCCTGGGACCATACCATCGACCTTAAACCGATGCACCCACATCATTCGACTGCAAAATATACCCTCTGTCTCCCAAGGAACAAGATGCGTTAGAAGAGTTCCTCAAAGAACATCAAGACAAGGGATATATCAAACCATCCAAATCACCATATGCTTCACCATTCTTTTTCGTCAAAAAGAAAGATGGAAAACTACCTGTACAAGACTACAGGCAACTAAAAATGGATGGTCCCTAACAATTACCCTCTCCCCCTCATTGAGATCTCATCCCACGACTGGCACACAAGAGGCACTTCACAAAGTTCGATGTATGATGGGGTATAACAATATCCTCATTAGACCAGAAGACCAACACAAAACGCCTTCAAAACAAACCAAGGATTCTTTCAATCAAAAGTCATGTACTTTGGAATGAAATGCCCCAGCACCTTCCAAAGCATGATGGACATCATCTTCAGGGAACAATTAGCAAAGGAAATGTCTTCATATACATGGATGACATCCTCATTGCAACCGACGGAACTTGGAAAGAACATCAACAACAAGTAGATGAAGTCCTACAAATCCTCGCCAACAACGACCTCTACCTAAAGCCAGAGAAATGTGAATTCCACAAAGAAGAAGTGGAATACCTAGGAATGATAGTAGGTGGCCTTGTCAAAATGGACCCAGTCAAAGTCAAAGCAATCACCGACTGGCCAACTCCTAAAACTGTCAAACAAGTTCGCGCATTTCTAGGATTTGGAAACTTTTACAAAGACTTTATTGCACACTACTCCGAAATTGCACCCCTACACAACTTGACGAAGAAGAACAAACAATGGCAATGGGGACCAAAGGAAGAAGAAGCATTCCAACCCTCAAAACAGAATTTATCTGTTACCCCATCCTACGAACAGCAGACCAAACCAAAACCTTTATATTGGACACTGATGCATCCGCCTTCAATAGGAGCCACCCTATCCCAAGATTTTGAAGATGGGAGACACCCAGTGGCCTATTTTTCGAAGTCACTATCGCCAGCAGAACAAAACTACATGATATCTTGACAGAGAGCTGCTAGCAATAGTAGCTGCCACCAAAGCCTTCCATCACTACCTCCTAGGAGCTACCCAACAAATCCAGATATGCTCCTGACCACAATAATCTGAAATATTTCAGATCAGCATGTAAAATCATGCCCAGACAAGCAAGATGGATGGCCCACCTTGCCGACTTCAACTTCCTACTCCACCACATTCCAGGAAAGCAAAAACACAT
>WTXH01000427.1:0-18343 GCA_022376555.1 Russula compacta
AATCAATGCAGTTACGTCTATTCATCCATCTATCCAAAAAGAGGGCCGAAACCATTGCGCTCCTAGACTCAGGAGCAACTGAGAATTTTATCAATATGAGATACACAAGAGAAATGTGTTTCCCTATCAAACGACTGGAAAAACCAAGGCCAGTCTATAACATCGACAGGACGAGAAACAAAAACAGAGACATCGAGCATTATACTGACTTAGAAATGCAAACCAGGACCCAGAAAACATGGCTCCAATTCTTCATCACAGACCTAGGAGACCAGAAAATTATTCTGGGTACCCATGGTTCACGGCCATGCAACCCAAAATAAATTGGGCAAGGGGATGGCTGGAAAGCGACCAATTGCCTCTTATTCTTAGAACAAAGTTGGCCACCCAGACAAGGATTGGGAAATGCAGAATCACACCCAGAGGGCATCAGACCACAGCATGACAAATGCCACCTTTGAGCGGTTCAATCCATATGGCTAAAGTCATGTTTACAGAGACAATGAGAAAGCAAACACTCACGTCCAAACTTGCAGAGGAAGCAGGATCACAAAAAGGGAGTAGCAAAATCCTGACAAAGTATAAAAGACATACTCATATCTTCAGTGAAAAAGCTGCACAACGATTCCCCAAACTGCATATATGGGATCATGCCATCAAATTAAAACCTGACGCACCTACATCCATACCAGGCAAAGTCTACCAACTCACACAAGACAAGCAAAAGGCACTACTAGACTTTGTTAAGGAGCAACAGGATAAAGGCTACATCTGCCCCTCCAAGAGTCCATACGCAGCCCCTTTCTTCTTCATCAAAAAGAAAGACGGGAAGCTGAGACCAGTACAGGATTATTGACACCTAAACGAATGGACCTTTTGCAATCACTACCCACTCCCATTGATCCCTGAGCTCATAGCCAAGGTAAAAGATGTGAAACTCTTCACTAAATTCAATATTTGATGGGGTATAATAATGTCCGCATCAAAAAGGGGGATGAATGGAAGGCAGCCTTCATCACAAACCAAGGATTATTCAAACCAACTGTGATGTTCTTCAGACTGACGAACTCCCCAGCTACCTTCCAAACAATGATGAATGCAATCTTTGCCGAAGAAATGGCCAAAGGATGGCTCATTGTATACATGGATGACCTCCTCATTGCCACTAAAGATGACCCCAAATTCCACAAAAAATGTGTTCATCAAATCCTAGACAAGCTCCAACAGCACGATCTATACCTCAAACCAGAGAAATGCATCTTCGAGCAACGAAGAGTGGAGTTTCTAGGTGTAGTATTGGAAGATGGTACTGTGCAGATGGACCCGGTGTCATGCTGGATGGAGCGTGGCAGTTCTGTCGATGTTTCTGTCTGGCAGCCTCCTTGGCTGTTCGTTCTATTGCTATGAGGGGTAAGGCGTCTGGCCTGTCTCTGTCTTTCTGTTGTAGGTGTAGGATGATATCTGCGTTGGTGACCGTTATCTTGGTCATCTTCTGTGGAGTTCTAACGCCTTGTTAGAATGGCTGTGGGTAGTGGCGGTGCTGGCTGCTGTCGTTCCCTATCTCCTGAAGGAGGAAGGGGATCTAGGTGTGAAGGAGTCGATTTGGATACTCAAGATGAGTTTCCAAAGGAAGGGATGTCTGGAGTGCTGATATGCCTTGTATTGCACTTAGTTCGTTGGTATGCCACTAAGGTCGTGAATGGAAGGAGCTGCTCCTTCCTGCTGGGGGTTCTGGTGCAGATAGGGTGATTCTATAGAGCACTGAGAGGTCCGTTACTCAGTGACCTTTGTCTGTCTGAAGCGAAGAAAGGCAACGCCTTTCTGAGCGCTAATCGTATGTGTCGGAATTCGAAGAGTTCCCAATCGGGACTCAGTTTACTATATATGGTAGATTAAGTGAAACACGTCACTAAGTCGCTTAGCAGACCCTAGGGTACGTTCTAGGGCACAAGTGGGAGGGGAAAGGGGCTGGGAAGCTTCGGATCACTTAGAGAGTTGCTCTGAGAATGTCTAAGATTCACAAGAGACCAAGCTTAAGGCTTTGATCCCCTTCTATGAGCGTATTTATACATGACTATTTAAGTGGAGTCTTCAGCAGTGTCTGACGTGTTTCAGCAGCAGTAAGGCCACGAAAACCATCGGCAGATTAGTGTAAGTAAGTTAGTAACAAGCCGAGGCAACACGACAGCAGAAGGGATCAGCAGGAGTGTAATAGCGATAGGGTAAGGTAAGGGGGGGAAGTGGTGACGACTCTAGCCGGACTGTGGGAAATATGTACATATAAGGTAAGAAGATTAGTAAGCGTAAGCGTCCCAATAGTCCACCATGACACACCAACTCTCCAATTATACACTAACATGTGAAATGGTACATGCCATTACACTGTGCTGGCCCATGCTTGCCTGCCTGTGCCTGCCTGCCAGCACTGGCTGCCCATGCTTGTATTCAGCTGGCCAGGTGTGCATAGACAGATGTGGGCAGGCATGTGCAGGTGCAGGCAGGTGAGCATTAAACCCATAGGGGTAATGTTACAGACTGTAACCGGCCTGGGGTGATGGTTCAACACCATCGCGCCCCTGTAAGTTGTGGAACCGGCCAAATAGAGGATTTGTGCCCTGTTTCATGTTCATGCCCCGTTTCATGTACATCAGCTTGTGATTTCTTGAGTGGCTTGTGCGATTGGTTGTTATTGTCTTGGTTGTATAAATAGGTAGCACTGCCCCTTCAGGCCCTAGGCCTGCCCTCAAGTACCTAGTACTATAAATAGGGACTCATTATGCCTGGTAGAGGCAAGTTAAGTCTCTTGTCTCAATACTAGCAGTGTTTTCCTTCATTGCAGGTGGCTACTGAGTTGCAGCTCAGCAAGCGGTAACCTGGGCATCGACATCGACTTGAAGGTCGACTTCCACTCTATCAGTCTTCTAGGCCACTGTGAGGCCTCGCTTATCGACTTAGTGTGTCTATTGTTGCTGTCAAACTCTTGGCGGTGACATTAGACTCAACTTGTTTTCAATACGGCTAGCAGTTCGGAAGGGACACTGCAGACTACAACCCTAGATTGGGTAGACGCCGTTGCAGGCAGAAGGAACCACAGAGTTCGATACCTCTCCAAGGAACACCCAGCTAATCCCACAGACCAGGATATACAGATCATCGTCACACCAAGAGGCAAAGCACCAACCAATCCGAAGCTGGTGTGCATTCACGACGACAGGTGGAAGGAAGTCCACTGGGATAGAGGACAGTATACCGTAGGAGCGGTAATCCCACAACTACACGAATACGACACTGAAGGATCAGAAGCTGACGAGCTTCTCGACGAAGAACTAGAAGAACCAGAGGTCGTCTCAGACACAGAATCAGATGAGGCGGTCAAAGAAATCGACGACGCTTTCAATAAAATCAAGATCACCCCAGTGGAAGAGAAAGCACCAGTGTTTCCCATTAGGACCCTTACCCCACTCCAAGGACTGCCCACCGACGCGCTACCATCAGGAGTTAGAATCCCTAGTCTCTCACAAGCCATGTCGACACAAACCACCACAGCTACAGCCGTCGCCGCGCAGCCATCTGCCACTACCCAAAGTGCGCCCCAACATATACAGAACGTTCTCAGACAAGTCCTCAAAAGGTCAGGCCCACCAGGAGGGTCCAGAGGAGGACCAGGAGGACCAGGAGGACCAGGAGGACCAGGAGGACCAGGAGGACCAGGAGGACCTGGAGGACCACCAGGACCAGACCCAAATGCACCACAAATACCGGTGGCCGCAGCCACCGATGTAAAGACCATGGGGGCACTTCTGCAAGTCTTCATGGGAGACAGATCCAAAGCCGACGACTTCATCGAGGAAGTAAAAGGGTATCTACGTCTAAATGCAGACGTAGCAGGATATAACTCCCCCTTCAAAAAGATCGCCTTCACCCTGACCCTCATTAAAGGCGAGAACACGGCCCAATGGGTTAGGGACATGGGCGAATGGATTGACCAGCTGCACATGCCTCAAGACAACATCCCAGCACTATGGGATCAATTTCTCCTAGAATTTAGCCAACAGTTCCAGGATACCCAGGCAGCCCAGCGAGCCCGAAATGAAATCAGAGACTGTCGGATGAAGGGTCTGACTACGACGAATATATCACCAGGTTCGAAAGCCTGGCAAGGAAAGCCGGATATACATTGGGAAACGAAGAAACGTACAACATCTTCCTCCAAGGGATTCCCGCGTCACTCTTACATGACACCCTGAAGCCACCAATCCCTCTCAACTACCATGACCTTAAGGAAAAGGTCAAGACCATTGCACAAGGGAAAACCATCATAGATGGCATCCTGAAAAAGACCCTGGGAGCGCAATCACCGTTCCAAAGATTCAACAACCCACCCAGACCACCGCCATTCCAACAAAGGAACTGGCAACCGAGATACAGTCAGGGGAACTGCCCCCAATACAATTCAACAAACACGCCCCCATCAATGAACAACACCCCAGTCCCCATGGACCTATCCAGAGGTCGCACCCCTAATAACTGGAGGGGACGAGGAAACTGGAGACAAAGAACAGGACCACCCGCCAGAGGAAACGTGTCTGCACCAGGATACGAGGCAATGCGGTGTTTCAACTGCGGCAGAGAAGGGCATTTCGCCCGTGCCTGCCCCGAGAGGCGACAGCCACCCAGGAACCCCTACAGACAAGGGCCCAGACAGGCCAATCTCATCGACTTCCAAGAAGAGGAAGACCAAGACTACCCAATGGCGGAACCATCAGAAGGGACTTCGGTGGCCACCATGCGAGCGCAATTGGAGGGGATGTCCCTGACGACCAGATCAAGCTGGCCAAAGAAATGGGGGTCGCACAGGATTTTCCCTCTGCCTAATCAGATCGGCCCTGCTTAGGCGGATTCATAGCGATAACGTGTATATATCAGCAAGAAAATCTATGACAGTCCGTTTCTATGCACGTTCAATCACAAAAAGAGCCGAAGGAGTAGCCCTGGTAGATTCAGGGGCTACAGAAAACTTTATGAGCCTGGACTATGCCAAGTGGTTGCGACTTCCCATTAAGCGACTGGCGAACCCAAGGCCACTATTCAACGTCATGGGACAGAAAACAAGAGCGGGGCTCTTAAATACTATACCGACCTACAATTCTGGACAGGGACACAAACCACGAACCAGCGGTTTTTCCTCTCAGACCTAGGAGACCACAAAGCAATCTTCGGATACCCGTGGTTCGCATCTGTCCAACCAAGAATTGACTGGAAAAAGGGGTGGATGACTTCACTCACCTCCCTATTGTCCTTTCAGCCCGAACGCTGCAAAAGCAGTATACGTACCCCGGACCAAAAACGTACCCCGACCACTCAGGAAGCGAACCGACACATACCTCCTAGGAAGAGTAACAATAGGAGGCGCCACGAGCAACCCGGAACAAAATGACACGATACCAGCCGAATACAGACGACACAAGAAGGTCTTCAGCGAAGAAGACTCACAGCGAATGCCCAGCTCCACCATATGGGATCACGCCATTGAACTATTACCCGGAGCACCTGACACAATGCCCGGGCGATTACTACCCCTCACACAAGAAGAGAAGGCCGAGATGCACAAGTTCGTCCAGGAGCACCTGAAAAGAGGAACCATCCGCATCTCGAAATCACCATATGCAGCCAACTTTTTCTTCGTAAAGAAGAAAGACGGAAAACTGAGACCGGTACAGGACTACCGGCCTGTCAACAAATGGACGAAGAGAAACAGAAATGTCTCGCCCCTCATCCCACAAGTCGTAGATCGACTCAGTGGATGTACCAAGTTTACAGTAGTCGACATACGATGGGGCTACAACAACATCAGAATAAAGGAAGGGGACGAGTGGAAAGCCGCTTTCCTCACCCACGAAGGACTGTTCGAACCAACGGTCATGTTCTTTGGCCTTACCAACTCCCCGGCCACCTTCCAAATGATGATGAACACTATCTTCCACAGGAGGTAGGAGAAGGCTGGCTCTCCGTATACATGGATGACATCGCCATCCATACGGCTAAACACCATACGAAACAGAGGAACAACACACGGCCCGGCACCGAGAGTATGTCCATCGCATGTTGGACAAACTAGAAGAAAACGACCTCTACCTCAAACCCGAAAAATGCCAGTTCGAAAAAGAGGAAATCGAGTATTTAGGGGTCATCGTAGGAAAAGGCCACCTCCGAATGAGTCCTAAAAAGCTACAGGGAATTGCGGACTGGTCCCCACCAAAGAACCCGACAGACGTCAGGAGCTTCCTAGGGTTCACAGGCTACTATCGATACTTCGTCCCAAACTACTCAAGGATTGCCCGACCCTTACTCGAACTGACAAAGAAAACCACACCCTGGCACTGGGGAGAGGCACAGATGAGGGCATTCGAAGAATTGAAGACAAGGATGTGCAGCAGCCCGGTACTAATTCAACCGGACATCGAGAAGCAGTTCACGCTTCACGTCACGCATCGGCATACGGCATAGGCGCCGTACTCTCGCAGGAGGGACAGCACAACGACCTCACACCAACCTTGGCCCAGCGACACAAACCAGTACTACACCCAGTGGCATACTACTCAGCAACGTTCACGCCCACAGAACGAAACTACGACATCTATGAGCGAGAGTTGCTAGCCGTCATGAAGGCCTTAGCCCACTGGAGACACTACCTAGGATGGACCAAAGTACCCTTCATCATCCGAACAGACCACGCCAATCTCCAATACTGGAAGTCGCCAAGGAATCTAAACCGACGAACCGCACGATGGCACGCGGACCTACAGGAATACGACTACATCCTGGAATACATCCCGGGCAAGACGAACACGGCAGCGGATGCACTGTCCAGACCGTCAAACGCAGATCACGGCGAAGACGATAACAAAGACGTCACAATCATTCCGCCCCACAGAATTCGAGCGGCACAAACAATCCACGGAAAAACCATCATACCAAACCTCAAGGAACTCAGGCGAGCCATCGTCAGAAACGCCCACGACACGCCCACATCTGGCCACCCAGGGAGAGATGAAACCCTGAGGAAAGTGCAAGAGCGATATTGGTGGCCAAAGATGAAAGAATGGATTGCGGACTACGTCAAAGGATGTGCAACATGTCAGCAGGCGAAAATCCTGACACACCGGCCTCGCGTCCCACTTTACCGAATCCCTTCAGAACCAGGCACACTACCGTTCCAAACTATATCCATGGATCTGATCACTGGACTACCATTGAAGCGAGGACTAGACGCAATTCTCACCATTGTGGACCACGGATGCTCCCGCGCTGCCCTATTCCTTCCCTGCTCGACCAACGTAACAGGACCGGGAATCGCCCAGCTTTACCTAGATCACCTCTATCCGTGGTATGGGTTGCCAAGAAAGATCATCAGCGACCGAGACCCACGGTTTACGTCGAGCTTCGGAAAGGCGCTCACCAAAAAGCTAGGGATACAGCAGAATCTGTCCACAGTGGCCCATCCCCAAACAGACGGCCTTTCTGAACGGAAAAATCAATGGATAGAGCAATATCTACGACTGGTGACTGGTGGACAGCCTGACGACTGGACGGAATGGGTGGCAGTTGCAACCGCGGTGCACAATAACCGAAGAAACAGCACGACTGGGCTATCGCCCAATCAAATCCTAATCGGTTACGAACCAACGCTGGGGCCCGGAGATTTAGAGTCCGAACCAACAACGAGGCAGTGGAACAACGAGTGCACAGAATGGAAGAAGCACGGGAGCGAGCGATCGAAGCAATCAATAAAAAGGCAGCTGAAACACCAGCAGGACAATACAAAGCCGGAGACCAAGTATGGTTAGAAGGGACCCACCTGACCCTCCCACATCAAGGGTCCAAACTGAATCCAAACGGTACGGCCCTTTCAAGATCCTCAAAGAGGTATCCCCGGTCGCCTTTATGTTGCAGCTCCCCGCATCATGGTTGATCCACCCGGTGTTCCACGCCTCTCTCCTTACCCCATACAGAGAGACGGACTCTCACGGGCCCAATTACGCCCGACCTCCCCCTGAATTAATCGATAACGAAGAACAATACGAGGTGGAACAGATCAGAAACCATCGCCTTCAAGGGCGATCAAAGAAGCTGCACTACCTAATAAAGTGGCGGGGCTACCCCGAAAGCGACAACACCTGGGAACCAGCTGACCAGGTGCATGCCCCGGATCTCCTTCGGGAGTATCACAAACGCCGGCCCTTAGAAAGCATAAAAGGGAAGCAGAAACCCCCGGCAAAGACAACAGCTTCCACATCTTCCACCTTAGCACTACGATCGCTTCACAATGTCCTCCCCCGCTCCAGTCCCAGTTCCGCCCCCTTCCTCGAGCATCGAGGTTGAGGCCCCTGGCCAATCTTCCGCCGCAACCGCCCGCACCGAACCGCCCGCTGCCACGCCCGCCTCTCGCTCCATCCGCCTCCCTGGCGCCTTCCCCGACCTCGAAACGAACGCCTTCTGGGAAGGCCCCCTCTCCCCGGGAACTGTGCGATCCGTCCTGGACGGATACGAAAATCTCGGCCCAGTCCAGCTTCGACAGCTGGCCTCAGGCCTCGCCGCCACCCTCCAGCAACGCGAGGCGCTATTCCAGGATGAGGCGAGATGCCTCAAACGGCAGTTCGAGGAGGTCAATCGCGACAACCGGGAGCTCAAGGCCCGATCCAGCAAATCGACGGGGAGCCCCTTTTGTGCCCTGACGGGTACGTCGACAATGAGGGGAGGCTCCCCGACTTCACCATCACCACCCCCGACGGCGAGAAACCCGCCGTATTCATCAAACAGCTGGACGACGGACGAGTGGCCGGGCTGGCGGCCAATGCAACGGGCGACCACGACGCCCAAATCATCGACTGTACGCACGTCCCGACTTCGACGACTTCCCCCTTTCCCCACTCCCACCTTGGTTCCGCGCCGCCTGTGGGGAACCGAAATCGACTACCACCCACTCCGGGAGGCCGTCATCGCCCTGGATGACTGGAACCTCCTCGCCGAGGTCTCGCGGTATCGCGTGCTGGACCGCGAGACCGACATTCTGCGCGCAGAGCTGCGCCTGGCTCAAGCGAACCTGGCAGCATCTGAAGCTGCCAAACAAGCATGCGAAGACCGGCTCGTGGCAGCAAGAGCTGCAAGGAAGATTCCCATGGTCGGGGTCGAACGACCGCAATTGGCCCGACGATCGGCATGGAGAAAGACAGGATGAGGGCATCCTGTCTAGCGGAGGAGTGGTGTAACCGGCCTGGGGTGATGGTTCAACACCATCGCGCCCCTGTAAGTTGGGAACCGGCCAAATAGAGGATTCGTGCCCTGTTTCATGTTCGTGCCCCGTTTCATGTACATCAGCTTGTGATTTCTTGAGTGGCTTGTGCATTGGTTGTTATTGTTCTGGTCTATAAATAGGTAGCACTGCCCCTTCAGGCCTAGGCCTGCCCTCAAGTACTAGTACTATAAATAGGGACTCATTACGCCTGGTAGAGGCAAGTTAAGTCTCTTGTCTCAATACTAGCAGTGTTTCCTTCATTGCAGGTGGCTACTGAGTTGCAGCTCAGCAAGCAGTAACCTGGGCATCAACATCGACTTGAAGGTCGACTTCCACTCTATCAGTCTTCTAGGCCACTGTGAGGCCTCGCTTATCGACTTAGTGTGTCTATTGTTGCTGTCAAACCCTTGGCGGTGACACAGACTGTGTTATGGACTGCTGGATTATTTACGCTTACCTCATTTTTCACTATATATAGTATTCACCTTCTCACGGACTGGCAGGGAGCCCCTTCCACATCCATCCCTGTACATTACCAAACCTCTATTACGCTTCACTGCCCTCCACTTTATGTCGTGTTGCCTCAGCTCATTACTAATACTTTCAGACTAATATGCCATCGTGTTTCGTAGTCTCACAGCCTCATGATGCGCTTAAACACATCATCCAGCCTCTTAGTCATATAGGCTTAGTAGGATGCTGTTTAACATGTCACACTTACTTAGTCATACATGCTTACGATCTTGTAGTCATATATGCTTAGTATGATGCCGTTTAGATGCATCATCCCTTTACTTAGTCATATGTACTTACTGTACAGTAGCCACAGGGCCTATAAAAGCCCCCCAAAGCAAGACTTAAGCCTTAAGCTTAGTCTCTTGTATAATACAGGACTTCCAAGTTCATCCCTCATGAACTTAAGCTTAAGAACCATCTGAACTATCCTCTTGCACCTTAGAATGTACCCTAAGGCCTGCTAAATCAACTTAGAGCTGTGTTTGCTCTTCACTTGAAACTCTGACTAAACTCAGACAGAAAGACGCCATCTTTCCCACCCAGAACCCAAACCTGAAGGCTGCTAGTAACGGAACTCTAGCCATCTATATGAAGGCGAACTAGTAAAGGAACTCTAGTTGTCTATAAGAACAAGTCGCATACTACAACCTCTGTAATACGTGCTGCATACTACAACACACCAGTAGCAACCAGGAGCCGCTCCTACAAGACACCAGAACCCCTTCCATTCACAACCTTAGCATGAACAACAATGAACTAAGTGCAATACAAGATGTCATTGCACCTCCAGACATCACTTCCTCAAAGTGCGAACCGAACAGCTGGCGCCACTACACGCCATCTAGAACCCACAGCTGAACAAGTTCTAAGGATGGAACTCTGAAACTCAAACCATACCAGAAACCAGACTTGGACAAAGTGTCCCGAACTGAACTGAACTGAACTGAACCCAAACCCTCACACTAAGACATGTGATGTCCTAGTGTGACAGGTAAACCCAGGGGTATTTATTAACCTGTGAACCCTTGGTATACCCCTAGGTTTTTGAGGGGTTACCCTTAGACCCTTGTGTAAGGGTAGGGGTATAGGTGGGTAAGGGTAGGGGTCTGGCCTCAACAACCCAGGGGTTACCCCTGCTGATCCCTACCCATGCCCACATCTGCCTGCCCTGCCTGCACCTGTACCTGGCCTGCACTTGCACCTGCCTGCCTATCCATGCCTGCCTGCCCATGCCTGCCTGTCCATGCTTGCCTCCCCATACCCACCTGCCCACTTTCACCTGCCTGCATGCACCTGCCAGCACCTTCACATGCTTGCCTGCTTGTGCCTGCACACCCACCTTCACCTGCCTGTGCACATCCACTTGCACCTCCCCACACCTGCCCACTCATGCTGGCCTGCCAGCAGCAACTAGCTTAGTTACAGTATTACTAGTTGCATCTTTATTAGAACAGTACTGGAATTTCACTTGTCCACCACTTATCAGGCCATGCACTTGGTGACATATTGCACTGTCACTTTTGTTAACTTTGTAGGTCCTTACAATTTACTTTTGTGTCAAAAGTAGTCAGAAAGTGGTAAAAAGTATAAAGTAACAATAGGTATTGTGATAACTTGCTGATGTGCACCAAAACCACATCAGCAAATTATCACAATACTTATCATTACTTTTATACTTTTTACCACTTTCTGACTACTTTTGACACAAAAGTAAATTGTAAGGACCTACAAAGTTAACAAAAGTGACAGTGCTATATGTCACCAAGTACATGGCCTGATAAGTGGTGAACAAGTGAAATTCCAGTACTGTTCTAATAAAAACACAACTAGTAATACTGTAGCTAAGCTAGTCACTGCAAGATTGGATTGTCACAGAAAACATGCATACAAAAATGGGTTCCTAGTGTACTAATGGTTGCGGTAAGCTTCACCCAGGAAAAAGGGCCCTGGTGAGGGCTTTGAGACCATGCAAACCTGTGACTGGTGCACACATGAGCATGTTGCTCAAGCACACCTGAGTGCATACATGTGGGCAAGACAACCCTCGGAATTATGCCTGGAGGTCCAACAACCAAGCGCACATTTCCCAATCTGGCGAGCGGATAGCACGCCTCTTGGACTGGGGATCCTGGGAGCCTGGAGATGCACTTGCAACTGTGATGGCCGATAACAAGGTGCAGGAACCGTGCATGGTTGAGGCCAAGCACAGGACCTATTGGGCCCCACTGGAGACTGTGACAGAGCTGGAGCCAGCCACCTTACAGCCACCTGGGGCTTTGGAAGTTGAGAGGAGGCCGTGCACAGAGGTGGACCCACAAGGGTGCGCTGGGTGGTGTCGCGCCCGCGCCATGAGGCAGACCCACAAAGGGGCCGGGCGATGTCACGCGCGCACGTGAGGCATGCCAACACACTGCAAACGGGGTGCATACTAAGTGTCACTCATACAAGGTGGCACCAGGTCGGCCTTGTCCTATGGAAGTCCCTCATGTGTGGAATCACCCGAGCCAATTCCTGTAATAAAAATGGTACAGATATGTCCTGGGGGTATTGCCTGTGGGTAGTGCAGGTGTGTATGGGCACAAATTTTGTGACATACCATGGATACTGGATCCAAATATCACCCTGGTGACCAGGTGTGGGCAGGCGGGTGCAGGTGGGTGCACATGGGCAGACAAGTGTGGGCAGGTGGATGCGTGTAGGAGCCGGGCGATGCTCACGCACAACTCCCACGCGCACGCCCTGCAGAATGATTTGTCCAACACTGCCACTTCCGCAGCCAACACCGGGCGGCCCGTGAATGTGCTCAGCGGTGAGCATAGGGGGCAGAGGGGCAGGCAAGTGCAGGTAGGGAGGAATGGGCAGGTGAGCATGGGCCATACAATGTGTGCGGGCAGGTAGGTGTGGCGAGGAGGGTGTAAACAAAAACAAAAAGATGATCACATTTGCAATGTGCAAATGTGAACACAAACACAAAGAAATAAATGTGAGCACAAAGAGAAAAAAGGATAAGAGACCACTTACCCACATCTGGTTGGTACGGGTAACCCCCACATCACTAGGCAATAGCCATGCTACAGGGAGGGGGGAGGGCAACTGACCCACAGGCCAGGTACGGGTACGGATATGGGTTAGGGTCTAGTGGTTTCCCTATATGCACTGCCCCTCATTGACAATAAGTGGCACAGCAAGCAAGTTGAGAAGTTTGCAGCGCAGTTACTGGTCAATCAAGAGGGTTGACAGAGAGAGATAATGACTGTATGAATGGCAAGCACACAGGCAGACCTGAATAAGCACCAACACCATACAGATAAATAGACCTACCAAGGAGCACAAATTCCTTGAACAGTATCAACGCAAAGACAAAGACGAAGGACAAAGAAGGACAAGGCGGACTCAAACATGGCAAATTCAAATACAGCAAATACAAATATAAACAAAGAATGTCATCCTTAATACAATTGAAGACCATGCGGAAAAGTGGCCCAAACATGGGTAAATTCTGACTAAATTTGGGGGGTATTTTAGCCCACTGATGGGAACATGTTTGTAAGCAATGCATAAAAGGAAACAATCTTACTAAGCTTACAAACTGTCTTCGTTTCAGTAGTCTTAGTGCTTATCTAAGCTGCTGTCCTTTACTGGACGCTTACTTAAGCCAAAAATGCTCGCATGCATCACCTCTGGACACTTTTTGGGTATGCTTACCTAAGCTAAAAATCTCGCACCTCTGTGGCTGTTGCACACTTCAGGCCTGCTTACTTAAGCCTCTGATGCTTACAAATGACCTGTGGAAGGCAAATAAGTGTTTTGCACACATAAAATATTATATTCTCTGCTAAAAATTGCTAAAATTTCGAAAAACAAAATGGGTTTTGACTCTGGCTAAAAATAACTGCCCTCAGATAAACATTTGCATTCTCCCTACAACCACAGCTCCCACGCTTTTTGGGTTGCTTATTTAATATAAAAAAAACTCGCAACCTCCTACACTTTCTGGCACACTTTTTGGGCAGCACCATGGAATATTATTTTCTCTGCTAAAAAGTTGATAAAATTTCGGAAAAAAAGTAATTTTTTACTCTGGCACATAGCTGCTTTGTAGATAAACCTTCAACATATCATTGTCTCTGCCAAATGTCAACTATAAATTTCAGAAAATATTGGTGTTTAATATCACCAACAATATTTTTCTGGGACAAGTTTGAAAAATAACTGCCTTTGCAAACAATCAGTTCACAGATAATTCTAAATATATTATCTCTGCTAAATATCATCAAATAATTTCAGAAAATGATTGATTTTGATGTAGAAAACCTTACAATGTATTTTTCCTCACTGATATATTGACAAAATAATCATAAAATATTGGATTTAATATAAAAATAGGGAATCTATTATTTCATGGTAAAATATAGCTAAGAAATTGAGAAAATGAAGGGGGAGGGATATAGAAATGGCTAAATTTTTTATAAAATTGTGAGAAAGGAAAGATTAAGATGAAGAAAGGGAGTGATGGGGAAGGAGGGTAGTAAAAAAGGAGGGTAATGGGGAAGGGGGGTAATATGGTAATATGATAAGCAGGAGAGTAATGGGTAAGGGGTAATAAGAATGGGGGTAATGGGAAGAGGAGTAGATAAGTGTAACATAGATATGGATAATATAGGTAGGTGTGATATGGATAGATGTAATATGTCTAAGATAGATAGAATATAAATAAGGGTGATATAAATAAGGATGATGTAGATAGGGGTGATATAGATGGATGTAGTATGGGTGTAATTTAAGTGAGGGTGAGATATATAGGGATGATATATATGATGGTGATATGTATGAGAGAGGTGATATAGATAGAGGTAATATAGATGGCTGTAATATAAAAAGGGTAATATGGAAGAGGGTGAATGAAAGGGGGTGATATTATTAAGATAGACATCTGTGTGGCAAGTCCCAGACCAGACAATCCCATGCTTAGGAGTTTAGTAGAACTGGACCAGACATTACTAGGGGCACCTAATGCTTTAGGATAATTATGAACTTAGAGAGCATATATTAGCATATAGACTCTAGGGATATCTACTGTATATACCTAGAACAATGTACTTATGCACCTATGGCCAATCTAAATATCTTCTTTTATACCCTGGGTTTATTGTTGTATGATTGAACTATTTTAGGGTGACATTTACACACATACTGTCTTTATAATCACATAGCTACTATCATGTACAGAACTTTTATCCTTATTTTACACTTATATATATATTTACTTAGCTTTAGGGTATGAGTGAAGTCATAGGACTGTTTCTGCATTAGAATACTTTATAGATGTGATGTTGTAGATGCCTCTACTTACCCTTAGGCCCTGGACAACACCAGGAAAATCCAGGAAAATCGTCAAATGTTTTGCTTTGGGGTTTTCTGGAGATCACATGTGTGACAGGGGTGTCACTGGCGAGAGCAGTGACACTTAGACGTCGTCAGTATCCTTGTTTCAGTTGAAACCTCGGATAACTCAGCGGATGCCTCCACTACTCTTGGTGGGAAATAACTGTTATTGCTCCTAGCGACTCGTTGATAGTGCTGGAGCTAGAGTTGACGTTCGGGGTACCAGCAACACGTGGTACACAGAGGATGAAACACAATAGGCTCAGGAAGGTGAAACAAGCCACAGCTTTCCTAGAGACAATAGCCCAGAAGTCACTACTCTTGTTGAGACAAGGAGACTCAACTAGAGTCTCGTCTCGATACGCGCATGCGTATATGTACTACTGGTACATTGGGACTACTACTACTACTCGACCATTTTCCGGTCATACGGCTACTTGGATTGCTGACTGAGGGGGTGACAAAGCCCTGACATACGTGCTGACTACAAGTCCAACCTGTATTACCAACCCCAGGCCCAGACAGGCCTACCACACCTGGGGGTCAAATGCACCCTCACATGCCATCAGCGGTTCTCTTGCCCCCGCAAGCCGCTCTGTGACATTACCCTGGTTTAGAAACGAGCCACACATGGCGTGAGCTGTGTGGGATGGAGGAGAACTTACGGCCTTTGTCTCCCCTGAGTAAGGGCTCGTCACGAGCTTGTGGAAGAGAGCGTAGCTCTCATATTTGTGGAGGTGAGGAGGTGGCAACGGCATTGCTCCTCTTGGTAGTGGAGGGAGTCAATGTGGGCCTGGAGTTCTCGGCTTCGATGTGAAGCCCGTTGAGGTCAGTGACGGTCTCGTGGTAACGCTGGAACTCAGCTGTGGTCCCCCAATCTCCTCCTGGCTACGGCTGTCGCAGCATGGCGTCGTAGGTGCTAGGGTTGGTGAGGGCATCGAAGAACCACTGGGGGTATTCCCCTTCTTCGATGATGGTGGGCGGTTGGGGGCGAAGAGTTCTTGACGATAGACGGCTTCCCCTTTTCCAGAGGTGCCGAGACAGTACTGCCCTCGCTTGACATATGCGCGAGGGTGTGCATGGTGTAAGCTCCGTCAGTGATTGGAATGAAGAAATCGGGCACTGCCCTTCGTTCTCCTCATACCCTTCGGGTACCCCCAGATCCTCTTCGTCGGCTGTGAGTTGGTCGTCTCTCCAGTGCTTGTAGGTGGCTTCCAGATGAGCTGCGTTTGCCTCACGCTCTTGCCAGAGCGTCGGCTCGTCCCTTGTGTATACAAGCTGGTCTTTGTTTTGCCTGATACTTCTCTTTTTTTGCACAATGCTTGCCAATCCTTGGGCGATGAGGACAAGCTGCTCTTTGGTGGGCTGTTCCCTTCGAGAGCAGCATGGACAGTCCGTGGAGAAAGCTGGAACTCACTGAATTCGGCCGACAAGGCCACCACCTCCATTGGGATGACAAGGGGTTCTGGCTGCTTGCCAGCGGCGGATTGGGTACGTGGCGGATGGCAGCTCTTCACATCCGCTGGGGCTGGCCGTGATGTAAGATGGGACAGAGAGGGGTGAAGACATGCTGTTCTTAGTTGCGAATGGGCAGAAAAGTGAGAGGCGGTTGATTTGACCCATGCTGCACGCTTGGGTCCTTTGTACTCGGTCCCTTCATTTGACGGGTGTCATCGAGTGGTATTGCCTTACCAATGCGGTGCATGTACTTGGTCAGCAGGTTCCCAGTGTCGTCAGAGGCTGAGTAACCCTTCCATGGATGAGTATTGGAGCTGACGTCGCCTCCATGGTGCCTGTGATTGATAATTTGATCCACTTCGTATTCCTCAGCATTATCAATCATTTCTGGTGGTGGTCGTTGGTAATTGGCTCCGTGCTCTTCGGTTTCTTTGTAATGGGTGAGTAAGGAGCTGTGGAACACGTCATGGATGGTCCAGGCTGCAGCAGTTCCAATTTGTAAGCCACTGGTGAAACTTCCTTCAATACTTTGAAGGGTCCATGGCATTTGGGTGCAAGTTTGACAGATGCGTAGGGGAGCGACAGGTGTTTTCAAGCCACACTTGATCCCCTTCTCGATATTGTGCGGGGGGTTGCTTGGTGACTTCATTGAGGGCGTGAACTGCCGCTTCTCTATGCGCTTTGGTGCGTTCATGTCTGTCTTCCATCGCTTCGTTACTGGTGATGGGTGTAGGTTCTTCAGCAGCGCTGGGGCGGTATCGAGGATGACTTCGTGGGGACTTAGCTTCATTGTGGCATTGGGCCATTGGTTATGTACAAATGTTGCGATTGGTAGGAGTTCCTCCCAGTTGTCTTGTCTGGCTGAGGTGTAGAGGTGTAGGTACTGCTCCACCCATTGGTTCTTTTGTTCGGTGAGTCCGTCGGTTTGTGGGTGGAAAGCGGTGCTGATGTTTCATTCTATCCTTCAATTTAGTGGTAAGGGCTTTGGAAAAGTTGGACGTGAAGCGGGGTCGATCAGAGATCACTTTTCAGTACTCCGAACCATGGAAACAAGTGTTGGAGGTATAGTTGGGCTACTCCTTCGCCTGTAATCGTCGTCTTGCAGAATGAATAGGGCCGCTCTAGAGCATCCTTGATCAACGATGGTAAGGATGGCGTCCATCTCTCTGGCTTTCGGTAATTGAGTAATGAGATCTAGGGCTATGATGTTGAAAGGATGCATCTGGGGTCTCCTGGGATGCGGTATAGGGGTTTTTTCTTTCGTTCGAATTTCTTGTTGTTGGCACTGTGCACATCCTGCGACATATTTGTCTACCCATGCGTTCATTCCCGGCCACCAGTAGCGTTGGCTGACAAGGGCGATGGTGTTATCTCTACCTGGATGTCCTGCCATGGGTGAGTGTGGAATTGGGACAATATATCGTGTCTTAGCTGTAGTCCCTGGCACTGCCAGCCTCCATCCTCATACGTAGCCTTCAGGGATCTTTGTACGTCTTGTGAATCACACCACAGCTCCATTTCTGCTTGTTGCTTTGTTGAGCCTCTTTGACTCTTATTCAAGGGGGTCTTTTGCATTGATGCGGTGGTGATGAACATGGGTGGAGGAAGGAGGGTTAGGTCTGCATTGTCTTCAGTGCCGTGGTTAGCCCTGGTGGTCTAGACAGCATATCAGGAGCAGTGTGAATTTTT
>WTXH01000428.1:0-18237 GCA_022376555.1 Russula compacta
CGCAGGGAGCCATTATCATATACCACTACACATGCAAAGACAGTGAATTTACATTTCCGATAAGATATACAATATCGATACAAAACCTCCATGTCATCATCAATGCCACCTCGGTCATCCCTCGGCTCGGCGCTGTCAGCATCACGTACTGTTGATGGCGACACGTTGACACGTCGATTAATGATCGTGAACTTCGCCCGAGTTATGTTGTGACCACATGTGGCGATGACACGTCTACCGCATTCCAAGCAGCAGTAACAACACTCCGATATAAGGAAAGCTGAAGAGAGCCGATTTTAGTCTGCTTCCAACTTCGCAGAGGGCGGGGGGGGGGGGGGGGGGGGGGGAAACACATACATGACATGACGAGAGAAAGAGAGAGCAACTATGTTTTTATTTGTGGTGTAAACAAAAACTTTACTCAGACTCAAGACTCACAAATGAATGATTTCAATTTCTGCCACAGAGATGTGTGAAGCTGCAGCTCAAAAACTAAACTACATAAAGCCTGAACTGCAGCCATCCATCACGCAGACATGGCCTTGGTTTAGACCTTTGACAGCCAGCTTGGCTACATGCATGGTTTTTTCTCACGAAGTGGCCACACTCGTAGCAACCACCTTCCCGTGTTGGTATCGTCCCAGCTGCCTTTCGGGGGGCGCCGGCCGAGGTGTCATCCCGTTGGGGGTCAACGCGTCAACGTCTCAAGCTGATGGCAGGCGTGGACGCGCAGCCTGCACGTTGCCTCCTTGAGGCTGCTCTCAATTCCAATAGAACCGCCCCTGCCCTGGTCTCTACCCTTGGCCCTGCCCTTGTCCTGGTGCATCATAATCATAATTCGTGAAAATGGCCTTTTTCTGGAGGCAGATGCGATGCTGTTCCCGTACGGAAGTCTTCCACTGTTCAAAGCTTGCGGGTCGGTCCCGGTCGATGCATGCTTCAGCAATGGGGCGCGCATCAGGAAAAACCTGATCCTGAGATTACCGCAAATTGCCCCTAATTTCTACAAATTTCCACGAATTTACGATTTCTCAGATTTGGGAAAACAGGAAGGTCCCCCACTGGGTTACTGATAATCTGGCCGAATTTCTCAAAATTTGGGCCGAATTTCCCGTTATTTCTGGTATGTTAGGGTATATTTCAGGTCCCCATTTCACTTCGATGCCTCAAATATCAGTCATGAGTAAATGAAAACCAAATCAAACTGCAATTTCCTATGTGCATGACTACTAACAATGGTATGAACAAGGTTAGGTAATTAAGAGGAGGGTACTAAAAGCTAAGATCGAGAAGCAAGACAAATTGCAATGATGAGTGAAAACAAGGGGCTGATTAAATGAGTGCAGTACGAAAGGGAATGTTAAGATTACTTGGGCAATAAGCCGCAGTTCCAAGAGAGGGCAGAAGGTCGAACAAATGAGTGTGGCGCAATTCTGGCTGAAACGGACCATAAGATCATCAAGATGCAAGGCAAACCACTGGCACAACTATGAGCAAAAATGAATGGTTGGTTAAAATGTCTGTAGAATGAAAAAGAATGAGGCCATCAAAACAACTTGAAACCTCAATTGTGAACATCACCAATGGCAATGAGCTGTACAAGAAACTACAGGGGGTGTCAGCATGTGTAACTGGCCTGGGGTGATGGTTCAACACCATCGCGCCCCTGTAAGTTGCAGAACTGGCCAACTAGAATGTTCTAACCCTGTTTTGTGTTTCCCACCCCGTTTCATGTACATCAGCTTGTGATTCTTGAGCGATGTTTGCTACTGGTCGCTATTGTTTCCTTCATGTTTCAGATATAAATAGGTAGTAACACTGCCCCTCAGGCCCTAGGCCTGCCCTCAAGTACTATGTACTATATATAGGGGACTCATTATGCCTGGTAGAGGCAAGTTGAGTCTCTTGTCTCAATCTTATCAGTGTTCTATCTTCCTGTGGGTGGCTACTGAGTTGGAGCTCAGCAAGCAGTAACCCTGTTGTCGATATTGAACTTCATCTCTATAAGTCTTCTAGGTCACTTCAAGACCTAGCTCATTGACATAGTGTGTCTTCTGTTGCTGTCAAACCCTTGGCGGTGACATTAGACTCAACTTTCTTTCAATACGGCTAGCAGTTCAGAAGGAACACTGCATACTACGACCCTCGATTGGGTAGACACCACCGAAGGCAGAAGGAACCACAGGGTTTGGTACATCTCCAAAGAACACCCAGCCAATCCCATGGATCAGGACATACAAATCATCGTCACAGCAAGAGGCAAAGCACCAACCAACCCAAAGCTGGTGTGTATCCATGACAATAAGTGGAAGGAAGTCCACTGGACTGAAGGACGACACACCTTGGGAGCAGCAGTCCCACAGCTACATGAATACGACACTGAAGGATCGGAAGCTGATGAGCTTCTCAATGAAGAACTAGAAGGACCCGAGGTCGTCTCAGACACAGAGTCAGACAAAGTGGTCAAAGAGATTGACAACGCCTTCAATAAGATCAAGATCACTCCAGTGGAAGAAAAAGCACCAACATTTCCCATCAGAACCCTCACTCCACTCCAAGGATTGCCAACTGATGCCTTACCAGCAGGAGCTAGAATCCCCAGCCTTTCACAAGCCATGTCTACACAGACCACACGCCACAGCTGTTGCCACCCAGCCATCCACAACCACCCAAAGTGCACCACAACACATTCAGAATGTCCTCAGACAAGTCCTCAAAAGGTCAGGACCACCAGAAGGGTCCGGAGGAGGACCAGGAGGACCAGGAGGACCAGACCCGAATGCGCCACAGATACCTGTGGCAGCAGCTGCCAATGTAAAAACCATGGGAGCACTCCCACAAGTCTTCATGGGAGATAGGTCTAAAGCCGATGACTTCATCGAAGAAGTAAAAGGGTACCTATGCCTGAATGCGGATGTAGCAGGATACAACTCTCCCTTCAAAAAGATCACTTTCACCCTCACCCTCATCAAAGGAGAAAACATGGCCCAATGGGTCAGAGACATGGGTGAATGGATCGACAGACTACAAATGCCCCAAGACAATATCCCAGCATTATGGGACCAATTCCTCCTAGAATTCAGCCAACAGTTCCAGGACACTCAGGCGGCCCAGTGGGCCAGAAACGAAATTAGGGACTGCCGGATGAAGGGGTCCAATTATGATGAATACATCACCAGGTTTGAAAGCCTGGCAAGGAAGGCAGGATACACATTGGGAAATGAGGAGACCTACAACATCTTCCTACAAGGAATCCCAGCATCACTCCTACACGACACCCTGAAGCCACCGATCCCTCTCAATTATCATGACCTTAAAGAAAAGGTCAAAACCATTGCACAAGGAAAGACCATCATAGATGGCATTTTAAAGAAAACCCTGGCAGGACAATCACCCTTCCAACGGCTTAACAACCCCCCCACCACCGCCATTTCAACAGAGAAATTGGCAACCACGATACAATCAGGGAAGCCCCCCAGTACAATTCAACGAATGTGCCACCATCCATGAATAACACCCCGGTACCCATGGACCTGTCCAGAAGTGCACCCCTAATAACTGGAGGGGGTGAGGAAACTGGAGACAAAGGACAGGACCACCCGCTAGGGGAAATGTATCAGCACCAGGGTACGAAGCAATGCAATGCTTTAACTGCGGCAGAGAAGGACACTTTGCCCGTGCCTGTCCTGAAAGACAGCAGCAGCCCAGAAACCCCTACAGGCAAAGCCCTAGCAAGCCAACCTTATCGACTTCCAGGAGGAAGAGGACCAAGACTACCAGATGG
This sequence comes from Russula compacta, assembly GCA_022376555.1. NCBI lineage: Eukaryota > Fungi > Basidiomycota > Agaricomycetes > Russulales > Russulaceae > Russula > Russula compacta. The sequence continues at coordinate 3,785 of WTXH01000428.1, forward strand.
CAGAGCCATCAGAGGGAACCTCGGTGGCCACCATGGAGCACAGCTGGAGGGAATGTCCCTTGACGACCAGATAAACTGGCCAAAGAAATGGGAGTTGCACAGGATTTTCCCTCTGCCTAATCAGATCGGCCCTGCTTAGGCGAATTCATAGCAATAATGTGTACATATCAGCAAGGAAATCCATGACAGTCCTTTTTATGCACGATCAATTGCAAAAAGAGCTGAAGGAGTAGCCCTCATAGACTCAGGGGCCACCAAAACTTCATGAGTCTCAACTACGCTAGATGGTTACGACTCCCCATTAAATGACTTGTGACCCCAAGACCATTGTTCAATGTTGATGGAACAGAAAACAGAAGTGGAACCCTCAAATACTACACCGACCTACAGTTCAAAACAGGGATGCAGACCACGAACCAAAGGTTCTTTCTCTCTGACCTAGGAGACCATAAAGCCATCTTCGGATATCCATGGTTCACCTCGTCCAGCCAAAGATCGACTGGAAGAGAGGATGGATCGACTTTACCCATCTCCCTATTGTCCTCTCAGCCCCAAATGCTGCCAAAGCAGTATACATATCTCAAACAAAGAATGTACCACACCAATCAAGAAAAGAACCACACATACCTCCTGGGAAGGGTGACATAGGAAGTGCCACGAACGACCCAGAGCAGAACAACGCCATACCAACTGAGTACAGGCGACACGGAAAAGTGTTCAGCGAAGAAGACTCACAGCGAATGCCCAGCTCAACCATATGGGATCATGCTATTGAGCTATTACTGGGGGCACCCATACCATGCCAGGATGACTGCTACCCCTCACACAAGAGGAGAAAGCGAAATGCACAAATTTGTCCAAGAGCATTCAAAGAGGGGAACCATTCGCATCTCAAAATCGCCATATGCAGCCAACTTCTTCTTTGTAAAGAAGAAGGATGGAAAGTTGAGGCCGGTACAGGATTACCGGCCTGTCAACAAATGGACAAAAGAAACAGAAATGTCTCGCCCCTCATCCCACAAGTCGTGGACCGACTCAGCGGATGCACCAAATTCACAGTGGTAGACGTGCGATGGGGCTATAACAACATCAGAATCAAGAAGGGGATGAGTGGAAGGCCGCTTTCCTTACCCACGAGGGACTGTTGAACCCACAGTCATGTTCTTGGTCTCACTAACTCCCCAGCAACCTTCCAAATGATGATGAATACCATCTTCCGGCAAGAAGTAGGAGAGGGCTGGCTCTCTGTCTACATGGACGACATCGCCATTCACACAGCCAAACAACCATACGAAACAGAAGAACAGCACACTGCCAGACATCGGGAGTATGTCCATCGCATGCTGGACAAGCTAGAGGAGAAGACCTCTACCTCAAACCAGAAAAATGCCAATTCGAGAAGGAGGAGATCGAATACCTAGGGGTCATTGTGGGAAAAGGTCATCTCAGGATGAGCCCCAAAAAGCTGCAGGGAATCGCGGACTGGTCCCCACCAAAAAACCCAACCGATGTCAGGAGCTTCTTGGGATTCACAGGCTATTACCGCTACTTTGTTCCAAACTACTCAAAGATCGCATGACCCCTACTTGAACTAACAAAGAAAACCACACCTTGGCATTGGGGAGAGGCACAGATGAAAGCGTTCGAAGAGCTGAAAACAAGGATGTGTAGCAGCCCGTACTGATCCAACCAAATGTCGAGAAGCAGTTCACACTTCATGTCGACGCATTGGCATATGGTGTGGGCGCTGTACTCTCGCAGGAGGGACAGCACAACCTCACACCAACCTTGGCCCAGCGACATAAACCAATCCTACACCCAGTGGCATACTACTCAGCAACGTTCACACCCACAGAACGAAACTACGACATCTATGAACGAGAACTGTTAGCTGTCATGAAGGCTCTAGCCCACTGGAGACACTACTTAGGGTGGACCAAAACACCATTCATAATCCAAACCGACCACACCAACCTCCAGTACTGGAAGTCACCAAGGAACCTGAACCGATGGACCGCACGATGGCACGCTGACCTCCAAGAATACGACTACATACTGGAATACATCCCAGGCAAAATGAACACTGCAGCAGATGCTTGTCCAGACCATCAAATGCGGACCATGGCGGGACAATAACAAAAATGTCATGATCATTCCCCCCACAGAATTCGAGCAGCACAGACAATTCATGGGAAAACCATTGTACCAGACCTCAAGAGCTCAAACGAGCCATCGTTAGGAACGCCCATGACACACCCACATCCGGCCACCCAGGGAGAGACAAAACCCTAAGGAAAGTACAAGAGCGGTACTGGTGGCCGAAGATGAAAGAATGGGTTGCAAACTACATCAAAGGATGTGCAAGTGCCAACAAGCCAAGATACTAACACACCGGCCCCACGTCCCACTCTACCAAATCCCCTCAGAACCGGGCACACTACCATTCCAAACCATATCCATGGACCTAATCACCGGACTACCACTAAAGCGAGGATTAGATGCAATCCTCACTATTGTAGATCATGGATGCTCTCGTGCCACCCTATTCCTCCCCTGCTCTACCAACATCACGGGGCCAGGGATTGCCCAACTTTACCTAGATCACCTCTATCCATGGTACAGGCTACCGAGAAAAATCATCAGCGACAGAGACCCACGGTTCACATCAAGTTTCGGAAAGGCGCTCACCAAAAGACTAGGAATACAACAAAACCTGTCCACAGCAGCCCACCCCCAAACTGATGGCCTATCTGAATGAAAGAACCAATGGATAGAACAATACCTGTGATTGGTGACAAGCGGACAGCCAGATGACTGGACAGAATGGGTCGCAGTCGCAACCGCAGTGCACAACAACCGAAAGAATAGCACCACTGGACTATCGCCCAATCAGATCCTGATTGGCTATGAACCGACGTTGGGGCCCAGAGATCTGGGGATCCAAACCAACAACGAGGCAGTAGAACAGTGGACACGGAGAATGGAGGAAGCATGAGATCAAGTGATCGAAGCAATCAATAGAAAGGCGGCTGAAGTACCAACAGGTCAATATAGGACTGGGGACCAAGTATGGCTGGAAGGGACCCACCTGACGCTCCCACATCAAGGGTCCAAATTAAACCTGAAATGGTACAGCCCTTTCAAGATTCTCAAAGAAATATCCCCAGTTGCCTTCCTGCTACAACTCCCCACCTCATGGCTGATCCACCCGGTGTTCCATGCCTCCCTCCTTACCCCATATAGGGAGACAGACACCCACAGGCCCAATTACACCCGACCTCCCCCTGACTTGATTGACAGCGAAGAACAATATGAGGTGGAACAGATCAGAAATCATTGCTATCAAGGGTGATCAAAGAAGCTGCAATATCTCATAAAGTGGCGGGGCTACCCTGAAAGTGACAACACTTGGGAACCAGCTGACCAAGTGCACGCCCCGGATCTCCTTTGGGAGTATCACAAACGCCGGCCCTTGAACAATATAAAAGGGAAGCAGAAACCCCCAGCGAAGACATCAGCTCAATCCTCCTCCACTCACCACAACACCATTGCTTCTTCATGTCTTCACCCGTCCCAATCCCAGTTCCAGCCCCTGCCACACATATCACGCCCGAGGAGGCTGTCCAATCTCCCTCTGCAGCAGCCAGCCCCAGTCAGGCCACTACCACCCCTGCCTCCAACACCATCCACCTCCCTGGCGCATTCCCTGATGTAACCGGCCTGGGGTGATGGTTCAACACCATCGTGCCCCTGTAAGTTGCGGAACCGGCCAATCAGAGGATTCGTGCCCCGTTTCATGTTCGTGCCCTGTTTCATGTCAATCAGCTTGTGATTTTCTTGAGTGGCTTGTGCCATTGGTTGTTATTGTTCATGTCGCGTAAAATAGGTAGCACTGCCCCCTCAGGCCTTACGCCTGCCCTCAAGTACCTTGTACTATAAATAGGGGACTCATTACGCCTGGTAGAGGCAAGTTGAGTCTCTTGTCTCAATACTAGCAGTGTCTTCCTTCATTACAGGTGGCTACTGAGTCGAAGCTCAGCAAGCGGTAACCCAGGTATCGATATCGACTTGCAGGTCGACTTCCACTCTATCAGTCTTCTAGGCCACTGAGAGGCCTCGCTCATCGACTTAGTGTGTCTATTGTTGCTGTCAAACCCTTGGCGGTGACACCCGACCTCGAGACCAACACCTTCTGGGAAGGCCCTCTCTCCCTGGGCACTGTCCAATCCATCCTGGACAGATACGAAAACCTCGGTCCAACCCAGCTCCGTCAGCTAGCCATGGGCCTCGCCTCCACACTCCAGCAGCGAGAGGCACTCTTTCAAGACAAGGCATGATTCCTCAAACGCCAGTTCAAGGAAGTCAACAAGGACAACCACAACATCAGGAAAAACACCTTTGCCCTGAGAGTGTCTCAGGGCATCCTAGAGTGCCTTAGAGTGCCCAGAGCCTTAGAGTGCCCAGAGTGCCTTTTGGAGCGCTCAAAGATTAGTTTCCAGCACAATAACTTTCAGAGCTTCTCAGAGCTGCCTCAGAGCTGCCTCAGAGCTATCTCAGAGTGCTTTAAAGATACAATCGGATGTCTGAGAGTTGTCAAATTTAGTCACTCTGGTCGCTCTAGCATGCTCTGAAAAACCATTAATATTGCATAAAATGTAATAATATTGCTGTAGCTAAAATCTATGTGGTGAGAAAAACTGATTACGCTGATTAGAATGGTGTTGGTCGCTAAGATAGATGAATGACGAGTAACAATTGTGTTCTAGTAATGAATGTGCGATGGTCTCAGTGTAAAGTTTAGTTGCGATAGTATGCCTGTAGGGCGACAGTGAGCATGGTGGAGACTCATAATCTCAAAGGACAGAATTAAGATGTCACCTGAATCAATTCATGCCTTCTGCTTCACGCTCTAGCTCAGCAAAGTCAATATCATCCAAATCCTTGTTTTCTTCTGCAATCTGAGTAATGGCACGTTTCGCAGTTGCCCTATTATGATATACTTGTTAGATGGGTGAAAGCGTGAAAAAAAGACACCTACATGATGCTCTGGAATAATGTCTTCAGCTTTTTTTCAGCCCACTGTGGCGACCCTTTCTTTAGTTTATCCCATGTAGCTACATGGTGATTGTATCTGAGAAGGGGTTAACTGTTGGCCAATGCATAGTAAAACATCATTGCTACATTACCTGGAGCTTGATATGTCATCACTGAAATGTAGGGCTATATGTTCACCACTGGACCACTCCATCAGAGCGTTCTCCACCTATGCATTTGCTGTTGTTAGCCATGGCCCAAAGGTATGTGGAACATGTACTGCAGTAATGACCAAGATAACAACAGCCTCGGTGACCTTTCTTTCAGCAACCATTTTGTTGTACGTCTCTACATCAGCCTTCCCCTTGCCAAAAAACTGATTGCGGATGATATCGGACAGGATAGGATGAGAAAATGGCCTTGTTTTGGTCACTTGTTGTTTCTGTTTGCAGGGCAGGATTTAGAATGGGGATGCTGAGATCAATACTGCATACCTCGACATTCACCTCCTCCCTTGTGAACTTTGAACCCTCTAAAAGCCAACGAACAGATTCCTTGATCTCAGAATGGGACATCTTGCCTGGTATTCCATAATGACCAGCGATAGCAACTTTTGCTTTTCCTTTCAAATCGCCATGTAAACCAGAGATCGCGTATCCAACCTATTGACAGGTTAGCTTCCACAGTAAATATAGGATGATAAAGTACTCAACATAATCAATCAATAGTTGTTTGAGAACAACGTCATCTCCAGCAGCTTGAAAAGCATCTTGGAGACTCTGGTTACCTTTGGCACTAGAACGCACAGTCTCCCAAATGATATCGTCCCTATTTTGGGTGGATGGAAAACCACCATCCGCCGCAACCCTCTGGCGAAGGAAAGACTTTCCACAATTCGCCAAACGATTAGTACGTGGACTAAAATCAGCCTGGGTAACTTTGGGGGCCTTCCGACTGCAGCCGGTGGTAGTGGAGGAGATGACGGATCCTGATTGGCTGGACTGAGTGGACCTGCTGGACCTGCAGTTCTTGACATCCTTGTGTTCGTCTTCGTTTTCAATGTCAATCTAGCAGCATCAGCACAGGCATTGGATCATTGGATCAGTAAGAAGAGAACATACTCCATTGGTATAATCATTCTCATCTAAAGGAGTGTCATCTTGCGAACCAGCATCATCGCCACCTTCATCTGTTAAACCACACTGAAACTTGAGTTTTAATGGGATTACGAATTAAATAGCCCACCATTATGTTCCTCATCGTCACTACCTAGAGGACCACCTAGTTCAAGTTCAAGGTCCTCCTCATTCTCATCGAGAATAACATTGCTCTTGGCAGTCTGCCCTCTCTTGGCTGGTGGTGGGGCAGAGTCTTCTTCACCATTGCTTAACTGTGCATCAGCTGCAAGCATGTCGGCATTACGCTTCCGAACAACTGAAGTCAATGTTGATGTGAGCATGCTGAGTAGAAAAAAGACACGGAGAAAACAAACGTTCATCCTGCTCTCTTTGTAATTCGGCAGCAGAAACAGCATTTTGCTTTGCTTGCAGCTCCTTTAGCAACTTTTTCTCGGCAGCGGTCAGGCCTTTTTCACTGCCTTTCTTACCCTTGCCTTTCGACTTAGGTTTGAGAAAAACCATCAGCTTGTGATACCTAGTTTAGAATGTACACTGACGGCTTCAGCAGAGGTTGCATTCTTTGATGTTTGCTTTTTGGCAGGCATAAACTAGGAGTTGAGTAAAATGGGAGAATGGAAGTAAGATGGAAGAAGAAAAGAAGGTTGAAAGTTTGTTTTTTTCTGAAGAAGCCAAATAAAATAGCGCCATGTAAATTGCCACTTTTGGTACGTAATGTGATTATTGATTCTATTCTAAATGCTACACCATGAATTTGTGGCCATTCCAGCCATTTCCCAGATTTGTTACCCTCATCCTGGCCAATTGTATTTTTTCCGCATGGGCTACCTCAAGATCTGACACACAATCCCTGGCAATTTGCAGTTCATCCAGCAACCCTTTAACTTCTTTCATAGATTTATGAGAGGGTTTGTTTCTGGCCTTGTCGACAATGGACAGAGGGAGAGCCTTGTAAGTGTCCCTGGTTTTTGAATATTTTTGGCTCCCAAGAGATGCTTGGCTAATAGGCAAAGCAGGCAGGGAGGTTTTGGACTCAGAGTTGGGCACATTTGGTGCCATAGGAGGACACAGACTGGTGTGTTGAGGCGTAAAAAACGGAATACTAAAAAGGACATTTTGCTAGGAAGATAGCAAAACACCCTTTTTGGGAAGAGCTTGAATCTTTTCTAAGTCTTTTGGCACGCACGTCCGACTTATCGTCTTCTCTATCTGGCTCTCTCAAATTAATTTGAATCTTGGAAATTCACTTGCTATGGAGCTCCGTCCAATGCACATACACTGTTGGATCTAAGCTCTCATGGTCTTCTGTACTTCCTGGCGAACTGCAGTGGAACTCCTCCACAATGTACGGCTCTGAAACTTCTGCGTTTGAGCTATTCAGATGGCCCCACCGTAGAGATAATGACATCACACATGTAACTATAAAAGCCTGGTTGCTACCAATCCACCTCACAACCTACTCTGTGCTTCAAAAGAAAAACACGATCTGCTTTTTCTGTTCACTGTTTCTACTCTCAACTATGATGCCCTCTACATTGAATGTCGTAGACGATCGCACATGTCCTGCCTGTCTGAGATCATTCAAGACAACAAAGGGCTGTACTTCTCACCTCCGTACTGCTGTGTCATGCTCCTGGTACCGTCAAGAAAAGTTGGCTGAGCTTCCGCCTTTGGACTTGGAAGGGGAGGGAGGGGACGTAGAAATTGTGGACCATGTAGAAGAGTTTTTTGGGGACAGTGATATAGAAGGTGATTGGGATATACTGGGGAGGGAGTCGGAGTCGGATTTGGACGAAGGTGCTGCAGATGCCATGGACAATATTGAAGACGATGACGACTTATTTCATTTCATTCCATTACCGTCAACTCCACCCCCGCAACTTGAAACAGAACTTGACGTTGATACTGGACAGCCTGGCTTGTCAACTATTGCTGCGTCTGCAGATGCTACCGCTAGGCGTGTACATCAGAGAACATTGGAAGATGACGATGACACTCGAGTGATGGAAGAGTTTCAAGGGGCAGGTGATGTCATTGGAATGAACGAGCATGTACACATGCGGTGGAAGAAGATCTTCAACAAGGGACTCGACAGGGATGGGGATATCAGGATGGGAGATGAAGTCAGCGATGACTCTGCCAGTACCTGGTTCCATCCTTTTGCGTCTGAGCTGGACTGGGAGGTTGCTAATTGGGTGGTCTCAGAGAGCTTAGGTCACAAAGCATTTGATCGCTTTATGGCCATTCCCGGAGTGCATTTTCTAAACTTTACTAGTTCAATTTTAATGCTGATTTAATCTTTAAGGTGAAAGAGAAGCTTGGTCTCTCATTCAACAATATCAGAGCCCTCCACAAGCTGGTTGATGCTATCCCCGATCGTGCTGGTGACTGGCGTACCACCAACCTGTCTTTCAGTGATCGTCCATCTGAAAAGCACACCATCCAATATCGTAACATGGTGGATGCCATCAAATGCCTATGGGGTGATCCTGCCCTATCTAAGCACATGGTTTATGCACCTAAGAAAATATTTTCTGATGCTACAAAAGCAAATCGAATCTATTCAGAGATGTGGACTGGCTCTTGGTGGCATGTTATTCAGGTTAGTCACTTTAATCCAACTGTACATATCTTCTCAATTAATTCATATTTCAGAAGCACCTCCACGATAAAGGAGCATCAAAAGCAACTGTAGCACCTCTCATTATCACCACTGACAAGACTCAACTCACACAGTTCAGCGGCAGCAAATCTGCATATCCAGTATACTTGACTCTCGGAAATCTCCCAAAGTCCGTTCGCTGAAAACCATCCCAACATGCTTGTGTCCTCATCGCCTACCTGTCTGTGGACAAGATCAGTCGAAACAAGCTGACACAGAAAGAACAGCATGCCCGCAATCAATGTTTATTCCATGAATCCATGCGCGTTGTTTTGGCCCCTCTGAAGCTAGCTGGAGAGAACAGAGTGGAGATGATGGGTGGTGATGGCTGTGTCAGAAGAGTGTACCCAATTCTGGCAGCTTATGTGGCCGATTACCCTGAACAATGCCTCGTATCCTGCTCAAAGTATGGCACATGTCCCAAATGTCAGTGTCCAGCTGACCAGCTCCAGGATCCAGGTCCATTTCCGTCGCGATCACAGCTGTGGACATCTAATATTATCCATGAAGCCTGAAGAACCACCAAAACCACCTCCCAGTTTCATTCCTATTGCATGGAGAGAGGAGTCTCAGGCAGCGTGTACTCGCCTTTCTGGGCAGACCTTCCTCATACCAACATTAACTCTGCAATCACTCCCGACGTTCTCCACCAGTTATACCAGGGCGTCCTCAAACATCTCATTAACTGGTGTATGCGCACTATGACACCTGAAGAGCTTGACCAACGTGTTCGCTGTCTGCCACCTGCCTATGGGTTGCATCATTTCAAGAAGGGAATCTCCGCCCTTTCACAAATATCAGGCACCGAACGAAAGAACATGGCAAAAATTCTCCTGGGCTGTCTTCACCGTGTTATCCCAAGGAAGGGCATTATTGCTTGCCATTCTCTCCTGGACTTTATCTACCTCGCACAGTATACCACCCACGACGACCTCACTCTTGGTTATTTAAATGATGCGCTGCAGACATGGCATGTGCACAAATCATACTTCATCGAAATTGACATCCGCGACAACCTCAACATCCCCAAGTTTCATTTCCTCGACCACTACCTCCTCTCAATCAAGCTTCTTGGTTCAACAGACAATTACAACACAGAAATGTTTGAGCGACTCCATATTGATTTTGTGAAGGAGGGGTGGCGAGCATCCAACCAACGGGAAGAGTTTCCACAGATGGTCAAGTGGCTCTCTCGCATGGAGAAGATGTATGCATTCAAAAACTATATTGTTTGGAAGAATGAGCAAATTGCAAAGGCTAATCCACCAGCAGAACCTCTCTCTCGCAACACCACTGGTAATGTCATATCACTTCCAAAACATCCGACTCAGCCCCATCAATTACTCTCGTCATAGAACAATGCCATTCAGCTCCTGGTTTTTCCGATGCACTCAAGAACTATTTGAACTGTCTCTTACCTGATCGCACATCGTCTCAAACAGCCATCTTATATTCACTACCCTTTCAAAGACTAGACGTCTTCCACACTGTCAAGTTTCATCCACCTAGTCTCGAAGATGATGAAGAAGCATGCGACATCATCAAAGCTGCTCCTGCTGCTAAGAAGAGACCCACTCGATTTGATACAGCAGTAGTTCTCTATTCAGATGCAGCAGAGTCAACGGGTTTGGAAGGTTAGTTGTTCCCATTCTTCTGGCTCATGTAATATAACATTTATTGCTCTATAGGTACAAGAATTGGTCGTGTACGGGTTATCTTCACCCTTCCATCAATGTTAGAGCAAGGTTTGGGTTCAGCACCTACGTTCTGGCCCAAAACACCATTGGCATATGTTGAATGGTATAGCCAACTGAAGCCAGCGGCCGAACCTGCTCACAATATGTATTCCATAAGGAAGGTTTTGGGGACTGATGGTAAACCAACTGGCTCGATTATCGACTTAGCAAGTATTGTCAGAGTTGCATGTTGTTCCCAAACTTTGAGGCTGCCGTAGATACAAGTTGGACTTCTGATAGTGTTCTTGATAGCTGTGCAAGTTTTTTCATCAACAATTGGCACAGTACATACTCGTACAAGACTATTTGGTAGAGATTAATGATATATTATATGATTTACATGAAAACTCAAATATTGTCTTTAAAGTGACTTTAGGATGGGATTATATTAGTAGCAGCTCTGAGAAGCTCTGAGAAGCTCTGTGACATTCTGGACATCCTGGGAATGTTGGAGTTACCCAAAGTTTCCCAGGGTTCTCTGAAGCCGAAGTGCTTTTTCCTGATGGAGCTCAAAGCACGGATCCAGCAGATCGATGGAGAGCCCCTCCTATGCCCCAACGGATATGTCAAGAATGAGTGAAGACTTCCCGAATTCACCATCACGACCCCAGATGGCAAAAAGCCCGCCATCTTCATCAAGCAGCTGGACGATTGTCATGGTGGACTATTGGGATGCTTACACTTACTAATCTTCTTGCCTTATACATACATATTTCCCACAGTTCAGCTGGAGTCGTCACCACTTCCCCCTCCTTATCTTACACCACTGCTATTACACTCCTGCTGATCCCTTCTGCTGTTGTGTTGCCTCGGCTTGTTACTAAACTACTTACACTAATCTGCCGATGGTTTTCGTGGCCTTACTGCCGCTGAAACACGTCAAGCGCTGCTGAAGACTCTGCCTAAATAGTTGTGTATAAATATGCTCATAGAAGGGGACCAAAGCCTTAAGCTTGGTCTCTTGTGAATCCTAGACATTCTCAGAGCAACCCTCTAAGTGATCTGAAGCTTCCCAGCCCCTTTCCACTTCCCCCTTGCACCCTAGAATGTACCCTAGGGTCTGCTAAGTGACTTAGTGACACGTTTCACTTAATCTACCATATATAGTAAACCAGTCCCGATTGGGAACTCTTCAAACTCCAACACATACATTAAGTGCTCAGAAAGGCATTGCCTTTCTTGCTCCAGACAGACAAAGGTCACTGAGTAACGGACTTCTCAGTGCTCTATAGAATCACCCTATCTGCATCAGAACACCTAGCAGGAAGGAGCAGCTCCTTCCATTCATGACCTTAGTGGCATACCGATGAACTAAGTGCAATACAAGGCGTATCAGCACTCCAGACATCCCTTCCTTTGGATATGTGTCTTAAGTATCCAAATCGACTCCTTCACATCTAGATCCCCTTCCTCCTTCAGGAGATAGGGAACGACAGCAGCCAGCACCACCACTACCCACAGCCGTTCTAACAAGGTGTTAGAACTCCACAGAAGATGACCAAGATGACGGTCACCGATGCAGATATCATCCTACATATACAACAGAAGGACAGAGATAGGCCAGACGCCTTACCCCTCATACAAAGAGAATGAGCAGCCAAGGAGGCTGCCAGACTGAAACATCGACAGAACTGCCACACTCAGTCCAGCATGACATTAGACCAAGCTTATCAGTCAACATGGAAGAATTCTGAAGAGAACCACTTGTCTACCCAAAGGCTTGGGAAGGAAGCACAAGGGTTCGCATCGAATGAAGAACAGAGCCAAATCTCCCAGAGTACATCACAGGACCAAATATCTATTGGACAGTCCAAGGAACATATCGAGGATACACCCTTGATGTCCCCAGCGAAAACACCAGTGCAATCAAAAGATACCCAGTTGAATTCATCCGTGGATACTGGTACACCCTCACCAGAGACGAAAATGGTATTCTTTGGGCATACGACCAAGACTGAATTGAACATGGAGGAGCAGGAACAGGATACCCACCAATAGACGATCCCTACCACCCCAATTATCAAGCTCAGCAAGTCACACTAACCCCTGCAGTAGCTACAGCAGAACTAGGAGCCACAGCACCAGAAACACACACCCCTCACACACATTCCACCGACCTCCACTCCCCCAGAGAACAAAGAAGTGAAGCACATGATTCCTCTGAAGAAGGAAACGGAAATGAATACACAGCCAGCGAAGGATCTGAAGACAGACCTCACACACCAGAAGAAGCTGACCCCCCTACATACCATGAAGTAACTCCGGCACACCATGAGCAAATCGAAGCTCCACAACCCCCAGAACAAGAACCACACTTCCCAGAAGACGTTGAACAACTAGGAGAACAAATTAACCTTCTAACCATCTATCACATCAAGCCACAAATCCAAATCACCCCAGCAGACCAACAACCAGACCTACCCCTGCCGCAACCACCCATACAAGTCTCTATGGCCAACGTACCACCCCAACAACCCCAACAACCTCAACCACCAGCAGGAGGACCACCCCCAGGTCCACAACAAGCAGGAGCACAACCTGCTCATCCCCCAGGCAATGGAAAGTGGAATGGCACACCCCAGAAATATACACAGGAGACAGAAGTCGAAGCAACAAGTTCCTAAAAGAGTTCAAACTCTACAGACTGCTCAATGAAGACAATGAAACAATGAACATCCCATACAAGCGAGCAGCCTTAGCTTTGTCCTACATCAGAGGACCCCTAGTCGATGATTGGGTCTACCAACGAGTTGATCACCTCAGCGATCAGCTCCACACCAACAATATACCTATGCAAGACGAAGTCCACTGGGCTGAATTTGAAACAGCTTTTACAGCTGCTTTCACCGATATCCACAAAGTTACCAAAGCTACCACCATGCTTCAACAACTCAGAATGAAACAAGGAGACCTAGATGGATATATAGCTCAGTTCAGGAACCTAGCTATTAAAGCTGGATATGCCCTTGACACTCCAGGAACACTACAAATGTTCTTACAAGGACTACCATCGGGCTTAGGACGATGAACACTCAGAATGCACCCTGGACTAACCACCTTTGATGGATATGTCCAGGCTGTACAGAAGGAATCCAAAGTACAGGAGCAAGAAAACCTGATCTTTGGAGAAGGGAAATGGCCTATGCCAAACTGGGGACCTAGAAAACCACCACCCCGCCATGCTACCACACCCCCTAAACCCCAGTTCACCCAAAGACACCCTTACACCAATGGTACTCCTATGCAAGTGGATACCATTAGGAAAGCAGACACAGATGAAGCTAAGAAGAAGCATAGAGAAGAAGGACGATGCTTCGAATGTAGCAAACAAGGACACATGGCCAAGAACTGCCCTACCAAGAAAAGGCCACCCCAGAAACCATCTTACATTAAGATGGTCCAAAGCAACAAAGAATACTATGAAGAAGAAGAAGATGAAGAACTGGAAGAAGCCAAAGAAGAACCTCAAGAAATGGATGAAATCGAAGACATGGTTAATAGAATGGTCACCTTCTCCAACGACAAGAAGGTGCAATGGATGAATGCGATGCAGGCCAAAGGAGTGGATTTTTCAACCGCCTGAATGACATGGCCATCATTCGGGCACTGTTCACAAATAACGTATTTGTACCCAAGATTCGATCAGTACAAACTCAAATAATACTATGTTTACGGAACAGAAGGGCCGATACAACAGCACTTGTGGACAGCGGAGCCACAGAAAATTTCATCCACCACAGACTCATAAAGAAGTTCCAAATCCCCACAATACCTCTCCAGAAACCAAGAATTGCCAGGAACGTTGATGGAACCATCAACCAGGCTGGGAAAATTACTGACAAAGTAGAAGTTGAAATTTGACATCAAGGAATCATAAAAAAATTC
>WTXH01000429.1:0-18136 GCA_022376555.1 Russula compacta
CCATTCGCCCATATCTCTAACCCATTGGGCCATATTTTCCTTTGATGAGGGTAAGGGTGAAGGCAATTTTTTGAATGGAGAGTTGTACCTGCTACGTCTGCATTCAAACATAGGTATCCTTTTACTTCTTCGATGAATCGTCGGCCTTGGACCTGTCTCCCATGAAGACTTGTGGGAGTGCTCCCATGGTTTTACATCGGTGGCTGCGGCCACTGGTATTTGGGGTGCGTTTGGGTCCGGTCCTCCTGGCCCTCCTGGTCCTCCTGGTCCTGGTCCTCCTGGTCCTCCTCCGGATCTCCTGGTGGTCCTGACCTCTTGAGGACTTGTCTGAGGACATTCTGAATGTGTTGGGGTGCGTTTTGGGTGGTTGTGGACAGCTGCGCGGCGACAGCTGTGGCTGTGGTAGTTTGTGTCGACATGGCTTGTGCAAGGCTAGGGATTCTGGTTCTTAATGGTGGGGCGTCGGTGGGCAGTCCTTGGAGTGGAGTGAGGGTTCTAATGGAGAATGTCGGTGCCTTTTCTTTGACTGGGGTGATCTTGATCTTGTTGAAGGCATCGTCGATTTCTCTGACTGCCTTGTCTGACTCTGTGTCTGAAACGTCTTCGGGTTCTTCTAGTTCTTCGTTGAGAAGCTCGTCAGCTTCTGATCCTTCAGTGTCGTACTCGTGTAGTTGTGGGACTGCCACTCCTACAGTATATTGTCCACTGTCCCAATGGACTTCCTTCCACCTGTCGTTGTGGATGCATACCAGCTTTGGATTGGTTGGCGCTTTGCCTCTTGGTGTGACGATAATCTGTATGTCCCGATCTGTGGGATTGGCTGGGTGTTCTTTGGAAATGTATCGAACTCTGTGGTTCCTTCTGCCTGCAACAGCGTCCACCCAATCTAGGGTTGTGATCTGCAGTGTCCCTTCTGAACTGCTAGCCGTATTGAAAGAAAGTTGAGTCTAATGTCACCGCCAAGGGTTTGACAGCAACAATAGACACACTAAGTCGAGGAGCTAGGACTCAACATGTCCTAGAAGACATATAGAGATGAAGTCGACCTGCAAGTCGATGTCGATGCCGGGGTTACTGCTTGCTGAGCTCCGACTCAGTAGCCACCCGCAATGAAGTAGAACACTGCTAGTATTGAGACAAGAGACTCAACTTGCCTCTACCAGGTGTAATGAGTCCCCTATTTATAGTACAAAGTACTTGAGGGCAGGCCTAGGGCCTGAAGGGGCAGTGCTACCTATTTATACAACCAGAACAATAACAGCCAATAGCGCAAGACACTCAAGAAAATCACAAGCTGATGTACATGAAACAGGGCACAAATATGAAACAGGGCACGAGTCCTCTAATTTGGCCAGTTCCGCAACTTACAGGGGTGCGATGGTGTTGAACCATCACCCCAGGCCGGTTACAGATTGCGTGTGATCTTAATGCCAAGTAGCCAGTTGACAGGCCCCAGATCGGTCAGGGGGTAGTGGGCGTTGAGCTTGTCCTTGTACTCAATGATTTGTTTGGCACAGCTGCCAGTTATGAGGCAGTTGTCGACGTGCACAGCAAGGATAAGAGTGTCTTTGCCTAAGCGGGTGTAGAACACTCTGGGGTCAGCAGTGCTAACAGTGAAGCCGAGCTCCTTGAGTACGTGGACCAGGACTTCATACCATCGCCTGCCCGCTTGGTTCAAGCCATAGAGTGCCTTGAGTAACCTCAGGACCCACTCCTTGCCCCCAAACTCATACCCAGGTGGCTGCTGCATGAATATCTCCTCACCCTCCTCCAGCTTGCCATTTAAGTATGCCCCATTGAAATTGAAGGCGTGGACCTCCCAACCATGGTGTGTGGCAATGGAAAGGATGAGCCAGAAGCTGGACAGCTTGGCTACAGGTGAATAGGTGTTGAAGTAATCCACACCATGGATCTGCATGAATCTGCGTGCGATGAGCCATGCCTTGTATTTCTCGACACTCCCGTCAGCCTTGCGCTTGATCCTGAAGACCCATTTGCACCCTACGATGTTCTTGCCCGGGGGGCGGATGACTGGCTCCCATGTCATCGCCTTCTCCAACATCTCCATTTTGCGGTCCATCGCTGCTTTCCAGCTGGGCCAGTCAGCGCAAGACTGCGCTTCTTGGAGCGTCTTGGGGTCCCCTTCAGCGTCGCTGATAGCTGCTGCCATGGCTTCTTCAAGCCCTGTGTGGAAGGCATACTCCCCCACACCAGTGTCTGTTTGTGCATTAAGGACTGAAGCTGACTCGCCTGCGTGTGCTCCAAAACTCCCTGGCACTGAAAGACTACCGTTGTCATGGTGGACTATTGGGACGCTTACGCTTACTAATATACTTGCCTTATACGTACATATTTCCCACAGCTCGGCCAGAGTCGTCACCACTTCCCCCTCCTTACCTTACCATACCGCTATTACACTCCTGCCGATCCCTTCTGCTGTTGTGTTGCCTCGGCTCATTACTAGATTACTTACACTAATATGCCGACGAGTTTCGTGGCCTTACTGCCGCTGAAACGCGTCATAGACTGCCGATGACTCCACCTAGATACTTGTGTATAAATACGCTCATAGAAGGGGACCAAAGCCTTAAGCTTGGTCTCTTGTGAATCCTAGACATTCTCAGAGCAACCCTCCGAGTGATCCAAAGCTTCCCAGCCCCTTTTCCCTCCCACTTGCGCCCTAGAACGTACCCTAGGGTCTGCTAAGCGACTTAGTGACGCGTTTCACTTAATTTACCATATATAGTAAACCGAGTCCCAGTTAGGAACTCTTCAAACTCCGACACATACGTTAAGCGCTCAGAAAGGCGTTGCCTTTCTTCGCTTCAGACAGATGAAGGTCACTGAGTAACGGACCTCTCAGTGCTCTATAGAACTACCCTATCTGCACCAGAATCCCCAGCAGGAAGGAGCAGCTCCTTCCATTCACGACCTTAGTGGCATACCAATGAACTAAGTGCAATACAAGGCGTATCAGCACTCCAGACATCCCTTCCTTTGGACACTCATCTTGAGTATCCAAATCGACTCCTTCGCATCTAGATCCCTTCCTCCTTCAGGAGATAGGGAACGACAGCAGCCAGCACCGCCACTACCCACAGCTGTTCTAACAAGGCGTTAGAACTCCACAGAAGACGACCAAGACGACGGTCACCGACGCAGATATCATCCTACACTTACAACAGAAGGACAGAGACAGGCCAGACGCCCTACCCCTCATAGCAATAGAACGAACAGCCAAGGAGGCTGCCAGACAGAAACATTGACAGAACCGCCACGCTCCGTCCAGCGTGACAACCGTCCACTGACCCCTCTCCATGTGCCAGCTGCCTTGCATAGTCTGAGGGCCTTTTGTCACGTGTTGACTGGCATGTCGCTGGCGCAGCTGTCAGAGCCCTGGACTTCTTTCCTTTCTTTGGCGCTGGGGGCAGCATGGTGCCTTCTTCATCAGTTTTCTCCTCCTCTCCACTAGAAGTCACAGGTGGGGGTCGTGGAGGTGACCTGGTGCATGCCACAGGTGCAGGTGCAATCACTGCTCCAGGGGGCAGTGCTGGCAATGCAGGGGCAGGCACAGGGGGTGGTTCTGGTGATGCAGGCACAGGACGTGTTGGCATGCCAAGTAAGGGGGTATTGATGGGAACAGTGATGGTATCACTGGTGAATTTGATGTTCCTCTCAACGCTGATGGAATTTTTTTCGGCCTAGTAGACCCTGTGAGTGTGCATACTGTCAGCGTCGTATCCCACCCAATGCGCAACTGTTGCTCTAGCATCTAGCTTCGAGCCCCTGTCATGATGCATCCATATGTGCTGCCCCCACTCTTGCACACCAGCCAAGTTGGGCTTGGACTTATAAAGGCGCTCAAAGGGCATGACTGTACCGAGTGCATGAGTCAACGTGCAGTTCTTCAGCCAGACTGCAAACATCAGCGCCTCAGCCCAGAAAGTCTTTGGGAGTCCAGATTGGTGGAGCAGTGTGCGCACACGCTCAACAAGTCAACGGTTAAGTGCCTCAGCCATGCCATTGTGCTGGGGCATATCATGAGTTGTGAGCCAGCGCTCAGTGCCTTCCCCTTGAAGGAATGCAGTGAAATCCTTGCTGGTGTACTCCCCTCCTCTGTTGGAGCACAATCGTTTGATCCTAATGCCATGCTGAGTGAAGACCCATGCTGCGTGGGCTTTATACACGTCGAATGTCTGGTCCTTTGAGCGTAAGACTTTAATGCTGGTGTAACGTGTGTGGTTGTCAGTGAAAGTGACATTGTCACGCTGGACGGAGCGTGGCGGTTCTGTCGATGTTTCTGTCTGGCAGCCTCCTTGGCTGTTCGTTCTATTGCTATGAGGGGTAGGGCGTCTGGCCTGTCTCTGTCCTTCTGTTGTAAGTGTAGGATGATATCTGCGTCGGTGACCGTCGTCTTGGTCGTCTTCTGTGGAGTTCTAACGCCTTGTTAGAACAGCTGTGGGTAGTGGCGGTGCTGGCTGCTGTCGTTCCCTATCTCCTGAAGGAGGAAGGGGATCTAGATGCGAAGGAGTCGATTTGGATACTCAAGATGAGTGTCCAAAGGAAGGGATGTCTGGAGTGCTGATACGCCTTGTATTGCACTTAGTTCATTGGTATGCCACTAAGGTCGTGAATGGAAGGAGCTGCTCCTTCCTGCTGGGGATTCTGGTGCAGATAGGGTAGTTCTATAGAGCACTGAGAGGTCCGTTACTCAGTGACCTTCGTCTGTCTGAAGCGAAGAAAGCAACGCCTTTCTGAGCGCTTAACGTATGTGTCGGAGTTTGAAGAGTTCCTAACTGGGACTCGGTTTACTATATATGGTAAATTAAGTGAAACACGTCACTAAGTCGCTTAGCAGACCCTAGGGTACGTTCTAGGGCGCAAGTGGGAGGGAAAAGGGCTGGGAAGCTTTGGATCACTCGGAGGGTTGCTCTGAGAATGTCTAGGATTCACAAGAGACCAAGCTTAAGGCTTTGGTCCCCTTCTATGAGCGTATTTATATACAAGTATTTAGGCGGAGTCATCGGCAGTCTATGACGCGTTTCAGCGGCAGTAAGGCCACGAAACTCGTCGGCATATTAGTGTAAGTAATCTAGTAATGAGCCAAGGCAACACAACAGCAGAAGGGATCGGCAGGAGTGTAATAGCGAGAGGGTAAGATAAGGAAGGGGAAGTGGTGACGACTCCAGCCGAGCTGTGGGAAATATGTACATATAAGGTAAGTATATTGGTAATCGTAAGCGTCCCAATAGTCCACCATGACAGACATAGTACTTGCGCCCTCCAAGGCTGGCAAGGGGGGCAGGTCCCCACACATCAGTGTGTACCTTGTTGCCAAAAGCATTGGCAAGGGGGGCCTCCCTCTCCTTCTGAATGGGCTTGCGCGTGGTCTTGGCATACTCACATGAGTCACAGATGAGTGCAGACCCATCATCAATGAGTTGGATGCCCTCAATGGCACCACCCCTAATGAGCATATGGATGGTGCTGGTGGTGACATGGCCCAGGTGCCGGTGCAGCACCAATAAACTGATGTGCTCAACGGGCGCTGCAGCAACATATGCACGATCGACTTTGTAGAGGCCATTTGAGCTCGCTGGAATAGTGCCAATGATGTGGCTGCGCTTGTTCTTAATCTTGCAGGAGTCTCCTTCAAAGGAAACTGTGTACCCTGCCCGGGTGATCCGGTTGATTGATATGATAGTCACCCCCATATCTGGGGTGTGCAAGGCATCACAAAGCAATACTGATGTGATAGACTGACCATTTGGGACTTCAATCTGCAGGTCCCCAGTTCCAATGGCGTAAAAGGTCCGCTTGTCTGCGGTTGTGATTGCATGCGGCAGGATGGACTGGTAGGATGTGAAGTGCTCGTGGAAGGGGGACATGTGCCTCGACGCACCAGAGTCATAGAGCTCTGCGGCTCCATACATTTGCCTCGCCAGTGCTGGGGAACTCCCTGCTACAGTGACAGCAATGGTCCTCTGGGCTTGGTTGATATGCATCTGGTCTTCCTCAATGGCTGCCCACGCCTCCAGCGCCTTCTCCTCTGTCGTTGAAGCAGTGCTGATGTTTGCCTGCTTGTTGTTCTTTGGCCCCTGGCCTTCCTTCCCGCCACCCTTGGCCCAGCAGTCGGCCTTAATGTGCCCACGCTTGTGGCAGTTGTGGCACTCTATGTCTTTCTTGGGCTTCTTTTTGGTGCCATCGGCAGTGAAGGCTTTGTCCTTAGTGTCCTTTTTGCCACTCCTGAGCTTGCACAGCTCATATTCATCGAGAATATATGCCTAGAAAGTGTCTGGAGTGATCTTGGATCGTGTGAGGTGTGCACTCACATTGACAGACGAGTGTGCATTGTCGTAAGATGCTGGGAGTGAGGACATGAGGACGTCTGCATAGTCTTCATCGTCAATATCCTTTCCCATTGCAGCAAGCTGCTTGTGAAGCTGTGAGAGTTCCTCAAAATGGGTGCGGATGCTCTCTGAGTCTCCACATTGCTTGTTCCTGAAGCAGCGCATCATATCTGCCAGGAGCATCCTGGTTCTCTCCTCGTATATTTTCTTCAGCGCAGCCCAAGCATCCTTTGCAGATGAGTGCCCCTTAATGTGATTGAAAGCGAGGTCGGGGATGGTAGTGCCAATAAGTTGCTTTACCATGCCCTCCTTCTGCCATCGCTGTTCCAGGGTCAAACTGCCTATAGTGCCGGCAGTAGTGTAGGACGTGGGCATCGAGTCGTGCTGAAGATGGTCTTTGAGGGAATTGGTGTCCAGCACCCAGAGCATGCGATCGCGGTAGATGACCCAGTTGCTGCCATCAGCAGCCAACTTGGGGACAGTGTGCTTCGTCCCCTGTTCTTCAACTTGCATTGTAGATGTGTAGTGGAATATATGTGAGTGGTAAGTGTGTCGCCTAGGGCCGGGGGCCAGGGCCCATAACCTGATACGATGCGCAGGTAATTTGTAGCGCGCACAGTGGGCACACTAGGCAATGAGGGGTGGGAACATGAGATGCAGCAATGTTGACAGGGGTAATGTTAGTATTGAGTTCAAAGGGGCACGCGCATGTCAGCGTCTGTACACAAGATGGCAGAAAGTTGACTCAGTACACGCACGCTGATTGCATGAGAACTGTAGTCTTTATTTACCTGTACACAAGATGGCAGAAAGTTGACTGCATCCATGAGCACAGGGGTTGTATGATCTATGAAAGGAAACTTACCTCAGTACATGTGCGCTGATTGCATGAGAACTGAGGTTTACAATTTACTCTACTCAGGTATTTAAGCTGCAGCCAACTGAGCTGCAGCACTGAGTGAGATGCAGTGGTAATTGTGAGTGTAACACATAATGAAGCAGCCTCATGTTGAGGCGCATGGAAATGTAAGTCAAGATGTGATGGCACGTTCATGTGCCAGCACAGTTAGCAAGGTAACACTGATGCAAATGAAACAACTCATATAGTAAATGAAGCAATGTCTGTAATCGATCAAAAAAGTATAGAATGATATAGTACTCATCTCATAACTTGTCTCGGGTGCACATGCCTCAGCCACCCCCTATCTCACCCCCTATTTCCGGCACGATGAAGAAGGGCTTGTGCGAGGTGAAAGAAGAGGTCGATGAAGTATGAGCCGAGTTCAATTGGAGTACCAAATTACAGGAGGATAGCTTCAGTAGCGTGGAAAATTAACTTGTTGAGGTCTTCACTCTCATCTGAGAGCATGTAACGTATCGATTGTGCCTCGACCAGACATGAGAGGCATTGGGAGCGCAGAGGGTGGGGCAGAGGATATCTCGATAGTTTATTTTTGAGTTGGAAAATGTCGATTTCGAGCAAAGAGGCTGTTGAGAGGGGATAATTGCGGAAGACGAACAAAAGGGTTCAGCCGAGAATATCTGAGAATGAGGACAGATTTAGGGCTCACATGTTGAGTCTGCCATGGCTTAGATCTGGAAAACCGGAAAGAAATTTGCCAAGGCATGAGGAGAGACGTGGGTTGTAAAGAGAGTATCTCGAGGCCTCGAGCCCCGGCGAGCTCGGAACGTGTTGGCCGCATGTCGGCATTGTGGCATGTTGCATCGCACTCAGCCACTCCCCCTAGTCATCATATGCCGAAACACAGCCATTGAATCGGAACTTGCGTACATTCTCATCATCCATATCATATAGCCAGACCGAATCCAAAGTCCTGAGAGGTCATCAACGATTGACAATTTTTTCACGTTTGAGCATAGTCTTTTTTTTTTTAAATCTGAATTTATATCCCCGCAACGCGTACAAAGTACAGGGGCAGTCATGTAGCGTACGTACTATGCTTAGGCATGTGTGGTAAGAAGAGGCATGAACCAGTGTAAGCTGGTTGTAAGCGGCGTTATAGGGTGCAGCATATGGTGGTCGCAGGGGGTTGAGGTAGTCCCTTTCCGGCCCCCGAATGTAGTGTTCCTTTTGCCATCATCCCGCTTCTTACTCAGTCCTCGGCTTTGCGCAGACTCCGGTCTCCTCTGTGAAACGCAGCAGCGTGATGATGCGTTTTAGGTGGTTAAAGAGCCATTTGATGTTTTGGGGGCATCCGCTTGCAGTCAGATGCTTGCGGCGCGCGGCGTCGTATATGGGCAACTTGAGACTTAGCAGCACGTGTTAAACTAACAAACTGGCTCGCCACACGCCACACGAGCAAGCGATCTGATCTGGTGCGTGTTTGGGATCAAAACGTTGCGTGTAACTGCCTATAAAAGTGTGTCCGGTGATAATCCGATACATAGTGCAGATAGGTAGTCGAGGGAACTCTGCCGATTCCTGTTTGGAAGTGTTCTGACCACCTCCATTCATATGTTTTTGGGGGGACAAAGACGGCTTCATTCCCGAGCCATGACAACATTGAGGTGATTGGCTTGATGGTGGTGAGATCATGCATGGGCGCACGTTCCTGGGATGAGTGACTGTATACTGGCTACCACAGCTGCACTCGCTGATGGCATAGCTCTCTTTATGAGCACCTGCGAATGGTGGGCCCAAACTAGCTTTCCAGATACATCGAACGAATTTTTTTGCAGGTATCGAGTCCATATCTATGTAGAGCATTGTTGTTGCTTCTCCATCGTTTCGTATCGTAATGCGCCCATGATGTGAAGCACTGGTGTGCTTCTAGTCAAAGTACCGACCTCCGTCTATGCCAATCTGTACGTTATTCCAGTCAGGCGCACAGGGTCAATGGATGAGGGGCCGAGATACTCACTGACTGTCCAGTGATTAGATGAGAGTCCTTAGAAGCGAGAAAGGAAACTAGTGCCGCAATGTCATTCGGTTCTCCGACATAACCAACTGCAGCACCCTTCGGCAGCTGCTCGGGCATTCTTATCCCAACTACATAGGGCAAAGTGAACTAGGGCTATGCGTACCTGTTCTTCGAGTACTCGTGTGGGTATACCAAGACCACACCCTAATAGGCGTCAAAAAATGAATCTTCCGAGGACAACGACGAAGCATACACAGTGGGCTCCTGACTGGTCCGGGAGCATAAGCGTTGACGGTGATTCTGTGCTCGCCGAACTCCAAAGCTGAGTGACCCGAATCTCTTCAGCATGCGAACAGCTCCGCAGCCGGAAGAGGGAGGATTAGACGTACCAGCGCACTGAGTCAACGCTCTGACACCAAATTTGCTCGCAGAATAGGCGCTCATAGATGCTTGTGCCTGCTTGCCCATCCCGGAGCACGCGCCTATGTGAATTATGTGAAAACGGGCCAGGCCAACGTGAGTGACCCAATACGGGTGAGGGGATGCGTGGCTTACCGATGATGCGCCCGCCGCGGCCTTGCGCAATCATTTGCATGCCCGCGTATTTGTAGCAGAGGAAGGTACCCCGAAGGTTGACACCGAGGATGCGGTCGAGGTCTTCAGCAGTAGCTAACAGTCGCGCAATTAGCAGAGGCGGTCCAAGGTCGATACGAAGCCAAGCTGACTCTCAACAAAACTTCTCATCATAGAGATGCCGGCATTGGCGACCATCTGTGAATGCAAGCGATGTGTCTCAGTGGGCCCATTTCTCGCGTTCAGGCGTGGCAGGGATTCTGAGCATACCACATCCAGTCCACCGAGCGTGCGCACTACGTCCGACACCATATTCTCGACTTCTTTCTCACTGCTCACATCGGCCAGGACACAATGTGCACGACGCCCACAAGCAGCAACTTCTTTTGCAACCAGTTCTAGCGTTGCTTCCTGCATAGGTATGTCGTTAAGTCCGACATCGAATCCGTCCGATGCGAGACGGAGGGCGATGGCGCGGCCTATGCCTCGGCCGGCACCCGTCACAAGAGCCACACCCTGTGTTGACGTCATATTATTTGGGGAGGGAGACAAGGAAGAGTGTGAAGTGAAGAGGGAAAGACGCGGAAATGGAAAACCAGCTGCTGACCCTCATTTAAATATGCTGTTAAGCACGATATCATGGCCCAGGGCCTTGGTATCGTTAGAGGTGGAGATGGAGATGATCGTTGAGTGATCGATGGAGAGAGTTCACGCCGATCTCCGGGTCTGGGCCAGCAAAACTCTGAATTTTGGCAGGCGACACGACCACGATTTGGGAATAGGATTCATCCTATTAAAGCGCGAGGACGTGATTGGTGGGACTGCTCTCGTCGCTCTCCCTCGTTGCAAGGTCCTATCCTATCATACTCCAAGGACCACTTGTGTGACGATAAAAACTGGTCCAAACCTCCCCTACCGAATTTGTATTTCTCCGTGCTTGTCACACGGCCAAGCTAGGCAGGCACGAAGGCGAGGGCTGTGGTGGAGGTGCGCGAGGAACCATACGGGACTAAGTAGGGCAGGGCGAGGAGAGGCAGGAGCAGGTAATGGAGCGGGGAACGGGACAAGAGCGAAAAGAGGAAGGGCTGAACCGGGGGCGCGGACAGCTTCTCAGGCAACGGAGTGCATGAGAAGCATTTTTGGGCAACCAGGCAGAACTCCAGCCACCCGACGGGCAGGCGATAGTGCCATCGCATGTTCTGGCCGTTGTTCAGGCCGTGGGCGCCCTTGTCCTTATCAAAAAAAAACAGATATTATGTCATGTCACCCTTGGACATTCCTGTCACACTGGTGACCAGAAGATCCCGAACGTCACGCCAAGGTGAATGTCAGGCCCTGGACAGCACCGGGAAAATCCCAGGAAATCCTCAAACGTTTTGCTTCGGGGTTTTCCGGAGATCACGTGCGTGACAGGGGTGTCCATTCGTGACATCACACAATCATTTTGGCAAAATGAAAATGCGTGATGCGTGATGCGTGATGCATGTGACTGTGAGCTCGCCTCAGTTGTCATCATGGTCAGCAGTGGAGTCACAAATTTGGAGTTGCAAACATCTTCCTGCCATTCCCCTTTCTTGCCGTGGTGCGCATTTGCATGATGATAGTCAGAGAAACATGAGGAACTCCCGAGAATCTGAGAAATTCCCATTCCCGCCCGTCACCCATCACATACATCAGGTCACATGCATCACGCATCACGCATCACGCATCACGCATTTTCATTTTGCCAAAATGATTGTGTTGATGTCACGAATGGACACCCCTGTCACGCACGTGATCTCCGGAAAACCCCGAAGCAAAACGTTTGAGGATTTTCCTGGGATTTTCCCGATGCTGTCCAGGGCCTGACAATGTCGAACGTCCATTTTGCTGTATGGGGCCGGATACACCTGATGCACTGATGGATTATGCACAATGACATACTTTGGTTGTGCCCACTTCAAGCCGCGGATGCTCTTCATGATGACCCTATACTCGCTTCCCTGGAGAGCACTCATTATGACCACCAAAAACTTATGCAGGAGGGACCATGTATGTCCATCTCGCTCTAGCGCGACTCATCGTCGTCCTCAAACTTCAGAGATCCTGATTCTGATACATTGCAACTTCACGCTGGTCAGGATGTCGACCCGACCACAAACGCGCGCACACCACCGATCTATGCATCTACCTTCTTCATCTTCAACGATTCTGCGGTACGTGTGAAAAGGTCGACTTGGCAAGAGCGCTCTGCTCACGCGGGCGATTCTCGTCGTCAGCACGGGAGCAGATCTATTTGGCCTCCGTGCGTTGGAAACACATATAAACCTTGGATACATAAACACGTTGTACCAACGATGGTTGGTTCGGGTTCCGAGTCGAAATCAGCAGTGAAGGAAAAGAGTTGTAAAATAATGCAAATCGATTCAAGGAAAGAAAGAACTCAATAGGCTGATAATAGCGACATTCTACAGTTGGAGTGAGCGTTCGTGCTGAGGGAAAAGGTAGGAGTAGAGCGACGGAGGACCAGGCATTGGAGAGGGGGACAAGTCATTTTCGGACGTCAAGTCGTACGGGGGCGATCGCAGCACAAGGGGCTGAATCGGAAAGAGAAATGAGGAAAAACAGAGGGGAAGAGGTGACTGATTATGACGGGGGTGAGTTGGCTGAGACGAAGACACGACCCACGACCACTGAATAGCTTGTCGGCGGGCGCTCCGCTGGGGCTCGCCAGGCATTCTCGTCAAGCACCGAAGGCGTTCCTTATGTTCAAAATCACTAGCATACAGTGTACGTACGATAGTATATTCTACTCCAAACGACACCCTTTGCTAACGCATCCGTGAACCATATGAAAGTATCACCATGCTATCACTCCTCCTGCCGCAAAATTGGGATGGGTGCTTATAATAATATCTCAGCCATTATAATCGATAGAATTGCATTATAATCAAAGTCAAGGACTGGTGTGAACCGAACCTCCGTGTGCCAAATGATTTCTCTATGATTGTCACATGGCAGTGCTCACAGGTGAAAGCATTGTCGATTGTTGATGATTTTTCAGGAATTTGGATTCAGTCTGGTGATATGATGTGGGTGATGAGATCGATGAGAACGTACGCAGGTCCCGGTCAAGTGGCTGTGTTTATTATGACTAGGTGGGAGCTGGCGGCTGTGTGGCTGTGCCAACATGCAGCCAACACATTTCCAGCTAGAGCAGCTAGAGCCCTTGGATCGAAGGCCCCGAGAGATTGTCTTTACGACCCACATCTCTTCTCTCTCCTCCGTAGAACTGCAATTTTCTTTCCGATTTTCGATTTCTAAATCATGCAGACACACAGTGTGAGTCGGGCATGAATCTGTCTTCGGTCTCAGACAATTTATGGCTGAACCCTTTTGTCATCTTCCACAATTCTCCCTTCACAGACTCTTTTCTCGAAATTGATAACGACATTTCTCAATTCTAAAATCTACTCTTGACATTTCCTCGACCCCACCCTCTGCGCTCTAAATGCCTCTCAACTTTGGGCGTTTTACGATTGCGGCGGTACTTGCGCTCACATGAGAATGAAGAACTCGAAAAGTCAATTTCCCACTCTACTGAAGCTATACTACTGCCATTTGATATCCCAATTGAACTTGGCTCATACATCATCGAGATCTTCTTTGACCTCGCCAGGGCCCTTCTTCGCTCGCAGATGTTCAAGCTTGCCCGGCGATCTGAAACACGCAATCAACCTGTCGCTTGAAACTTCCAATGTCACACGCAGTGATGTTAAATCATTCTTGGTGTGGGCTTTAGCCATTCAGGTGGATCAGGAGACTGTCGATCCAATGAGGGGTATCGAGGATGGCGACTCTGTGTCGCGAGCTTCTCACCTTGGGTGACTCAGAACCAGAACTGCTGATTTTTGCTGTGGGACGATTGGCCGATGCCATACGTATGATTATTGCGCCATTTGGGCAACCACCTCCAGACGGGGCCATTGAATGTTTGCGCGAAGCAAAGATACATAATTTGGCAGAAGTTCGCATGGCGCTTGGCTATTCTCTTCTTCTTCGCTTCGGACGGGCTCACTCACACGATGATTACGAGGAGGCAATATCGATCGCGGACAAAATGATCGCCGATCCAAATGGAAATGTGGAAGAAGCTATGTCTCTGACTGGAGATCTTGCGCAGGTCCGATTCTCCGTTGATTGAAGCCAGAGCATTTAGCAGAGGCCATTTTCCGCATTCGTAATCATCTCAATGCAATATCTTCTGAAGATCCGGGTCATGCCGTTACTGCCGAGCTATTGGCAAGTCTTGAAAAGGATCCACTTCGAAGCGTTTGGTGTCAGAAGTGGTTGCAAGAGGATAATGCCAAAGTCGTCGATGATTCGCATCTGGCTGCGTCTCCTCAAATGGTTCAATCGAACCCTTTTGAGTCTCCCTTGCCGATGCCAAAAAAAAGAGGTATATGGCCTCATAACAAAGCTCTTCTTTCCATAATAGACATGACTAGCAATGATCTAACCGATATCAATAAGGCCATCGAGTACCTCAGACTCTGCCTTATTCCCTCACCCACATCTTCCCTTCACACTTATGACGTTGGGTGGTCTCCTTTTTTTACTGTGTGTTTCGCCTCACAGGCAATATCGACTACCTCGACGAAGCAATCACTGTGCATCGTGACCTCATCAAAATACCAGGTCTACCAAACTCTTTCATAGGACCACTGAACTGCTTATTAATTCCTTGCTCTCTCGGTTCAAGTTGTTCGAGAACAGAAAGGACAGTGATGAAATCATGAGATTATTCGCTGTCGCCACCACCGATAGGAACGTGGAGGTACGCCTTCAATTCCGCACTCATGCCTATGGACGCAAGTTGCACGGAATTTCATGCATCCAGCCACGCTCACTGCATATGAGACTGCCATCTCAGTCATGCAAGAATCTCTCTCCTTCACTCCTACCCTCGAAGTTCAACACTTCCATCTTGTAGCGACGCGCAATCAGTACAAGAAGCTGCCACTTAACTATGCATCCTATCTGGTCCAGATCGGTCGACTAAAGCAGACCATCGAGACTCTCGGACGAGGCAGGGGCCTCCTCTGGTCAGAGATGCGTGGACTGCATACTTCAATTGACCAGCTTCGTGCCATCAACTTGCCCTTTGGCAGAAAAATTTGCAGCTGTCAATCGGGACATCGAAGCATTGACAATCTCAGGCTCAGGCTCTCCAGCCGTCTGGATGGAGGATGGCCAAGCCAGTGGTCATGAGGGGATGGACTCGTTCAGTCGCCTGGTGGTGGAGCAACAGAAGCTTGTTGAGGAGCGCGAGAGGCTCATTTCTCAGATCCAAGCCCAGCCAGGCTTCCACAGTTTTTTGATCCCACCTTCGTTCGACACCCTTCGGTCTGCTGCTGCGGGTAGACCTGTCATCTTGATCAACCTTTCTGAATGGCGTTCCGACATCATCATTCTCCTCCGTGACTTCCTTCCCTCCCTTATTCCGACAACTGACGATTTCTATGACCGCGCAAAGAAGTTGCATGGAAAATTACTGGCTGCACGAAATACTGGCCTCGACTCAAGGGAATACGAGGACACTTTGGGTTATGTACTCAAGCACCTTTATGACCTAGTTGGCCGTCCAGTGATTGAGAGACTCTGGAATTTGAATGTGCCAGAACAATTCCATGTTTGGTGGTGCCCGACATCTGTATTCTGGTCCCTTCCTCTTCATGTCATGGGCCCAATTCAATCCGACGGCCTTACCAAGCTGTACTTTTCAGACTTATACATCCCTTCATATACTCTAACGCTCTCCGCACTCATAGAATCGCATAAACCAAGCACGCAAGCATTGGATACCCCTTCGATTTTGCTCGTGGTACAGCATGATGCTGAGATGCCGAGTTCGTCGCAGGAGATGCGTGTGGTCCGGACTGTATGCCCATCTGTGGAAACACTGTTTCGGGAACAGGCGACACCTATTTCCGCACTCAAGCATCTCAAGCATCACCGATTTACGCACATTTCATGCCATGGGATACTCGAGATAGGAAAGCCGTTCGACGCCTTTTTCAAGCTCCACAAAGATACACGCCTCACGCTACTGGACATCATACGATCACGACTTCCCACTGCGGAATTCGCCTTTCTCTCGGCTTGTCATACAGCCGAGATCATGGAGGAAAGCATTGCGGATGAGGGACTGCACCTTGCTGCGGGAGTTCAATACAGTGGATTCCGAAGCATTGTTGGGATGATGTGGGCAATGGCTGACGTCAACGGACCAGTGCTCGCTAAAAGCTTTTACCGGTCGGTGTTCTCAGATAGGTGGCAAGGAAAGCCATATTATGAGAGAACAGCTGAGGCACTTCAGGATGCTGTGAGGAATCTGAAAAGGAATAGAAGGATGAAACTGGAGCGTTGGGTGAATTATGTCCACTCTGGGCGTGATTTAGGGATGTCCTTAGTGATCTTTGTAGGTGGTTATACATATTGGGACTCTATTCAGTGCTCACCAGTCATCTGTGGGAAGGCAGGTCCGAGGGACCTGAACCGCAGAAACGCCGAGGAGGCGCGAGCGACAAAGGTGCGCCCGAGTGCGCCCAGGCACCGCGGTGATGGAGATAATCTGGTGGCGATGCGTTGCGCACTCATGGCCACTGGATTTCCTTCTAATTATTCGTTGCTCACATTTAGACCTTTCTCCCTTCATCTTAGGTTTCAATTTCCGTAGCTATTTACTGATGGGCGATGGCTTGAGGACCAGTACACCGCCGCCTCACCTACGATCAGTCGATTCTCGCCCATAACCGACGGCGCGACTCGCGCCGCCCTGCGGGCCGAGCGCCGGATCCACGGACTGTCCGGTCCGAACCATGAGCGGAGCCGCCCGCATCGCCTATTGCCCTTTTGCTCACCCCACCTCGCCTTCACCCCGTTCACTGGCCTTGTACTCGTTCCGTTCTCAGCTCACCTTCGCCGTCTACCCATGCCTCTCCATCGTTCTCGCTCATTATGCTCTTCCCCTTGCTTTGACCTCCTGTACTTACTCTCAGACAACCATGACCATCATGTCGTACTAAGGATCATGAATCATGTCCCAGTAAGACCTATACCGGAGTGTTTCAAGCATTCCTCCCTCTTGTCCCGGTCATGATGCGATGGAAAAGCAGAACGAACAAAATATGAGTAAGTGCCGATGATGATGAGGAATAGACGGTGTCTCAGGCGGTGTTCGTATTTCTCCCTAGAATAAACTTGTGGTTGGTACATACCACATCCGGTCCGTGAAAAATTTTACGACAGTGACAGTCGAGTCCTTTGATGCTCGGATGCTCTATTCTCCTGCCAACTTGCACTTCGTCCATCTCGACGAAAAATTGTTTTATAATGCAACGGCAACTAGATCACTGAGTCATAGCAGCAATACCTGCGCTTACCCGAAAATACGGCGGACCCGCTTCCAGGCTTTGTGTGTGTGTTGCAGTTCTCCCTGGATGGGGACGCAAGCCTGGATGTGTCGCTCTCCTTGGGAGGATGAAGACGGGGGGCATCTGGGAAACTTGATCCAGTTCCAGAGATTTCAGGGGGAAGGAGGATGACGTGGCATGGACACGCATCATTGCACAAATTTTAGGCGAATCTTGAATAGTTCCTGGGCACAGTGCGGTGCGAGTATGCCTCGATCCGTTGCAAGGAGATGGGTCGTCCATCCGGTCAGCCCATTGGACCGTTGTGGCGACTCGGAAACAGTGATCCCTCCCGCTCACGCTAAAGACCATTAGTTTTCCCGTACTCTGGCCAAGAAAACCTGAGAGAGAAGAGCCATCCAAACCTGCTTTCAGCTTTTGTCAATGGCCTACTCATAGATGAAAGGATGTAAATTTATAAAGAGGACGTATGTACATATATGGTGTATAATGTATACCCCGACTATCTGCCTGGAAGTGGCGTGTTTCTGCGCATAGCTCACGTGGGAGTGGCTGAGTGCCATGCGCACAGCGCTTCGCCGTGCCCACGCCTCTGCATGGCAGCTCTAGGGTGTAGAATACTCATTGTGTGCGGGTTCATGCCAATCCCCCTCTACGTCCAAAGGACTCCACGGGCCACATTCACACAGATTAACCATAGTCGACTCTTCTCCTAACTCATACCCCTTCCATGCCCGTCAAGTCGCGTCATTGTGTATTCATAGAATTTCAGGGCTACGGCTTTTCGAGAAGTGTGGAGATGTCTCAAGAAAATTACGAAAATATGGAGGGTGCCCTTGTTCTCCATAACCCTGCCTTATAGAGTGGCTATTGTTATAGAGGGCCGACTGTATATTTCCACGCCTGGTGTGTCCAA